>QEOT01006870.1:163616-204915 GCA_003123785.1 Pterocarya stenoptera
TCCCCCCCCCCCCCCCGGGGAACAAATAAAAAACATATAAGATTACTTCATCATTAGGTAAACGCTATTCATGCAGATATATGAGATTGAACCATTGACTTAATACTCTCACTCTGTCTCTTGCAAGAAGGAGATGCCATATGATAAAAAAAAAATCCACTCTAGGTGGTGGGTAGTTTTTCATTTCTACTTAGCAAATTTTTTTTCTTGGGTGGTTTATTCACCTAATTGTTTACAAAATGTTTTGATATTTTTTTGGGTTCTTGTTTTTGTACAATAATTTGAAAATTGTTGTTGAAATTGTTTTGGAAATTCTGTGTTTGGTTTGAGAAGAAAGGAAGAAGGAAGTTCTTTTGGGAGGTGATACCAAACAGAGCCTTAAGTACCCTCTCTATGAACAAAAATGCCATGTCTTCTTGGTGTTCACACAGATCTGTCGTTGTTTACATAATCTTCATTGTTATGGTCACCAATGATGGCGCTTGCACCATCATATCAATCGAGAGTTATGCCACCTTCTCAACATTGTCATTGTAACTAATGCCACCTTCAATTGCTTGGTCCTGTTGGCAACACCATTGGTGTATGTTGCATTTTATTTTTTATGGAATTCCTATTACTTCTACCTGACATGTATTGGAGCATGTTCTTTTTAATTTTTCCATGTGGCAAATATCAGGAGCCACTCAAACAAAAAATGATCTTTGTTCATCAATGGCCACTTTGTTCTTAGTTCTCAAGGCAGTAAACTAAACAACTCTGCCTTGATGCCCACTGTGGCCTGTGCTGGGTTTGAAACCTAAGCCTACTTGGTGAAAGTAACCATAATAATTGCAAATCCCTCCAGCCATACAAGCTGCTTCTAAATGCAAACCATTCTAGTTATCCCTTGTCATTTTATACTTAGAAAAAAAAAGTTATCCCTTGTCATTTTACCTTTGTAGTTATCCTTTGACTTCATGATAGTTTCATGCTCAAACAATTTGAATAAAAATTGCCCTGCCTTTGCAATTAGTAAATCTCCATCTGTAAATGCCTACTTAGGATTGTCTAGGACTGTGTGTACGGAGATTTTTAGATCATATGGACACCGCTGCCTAATTGTGTTTACACTATTTTATTGTTGGCAAGACTAGAAGTAAATTATGTCGATTTTGCATCTATAGTTTTTGTTGATTTTGTCATCAATTGGTAAATTTTATTTGGTGTTCATGTAATACTCTTCCACCGTGCAGGGTCAACCTTGTGACACATGTGGTGGAGTGGGTGGTGTTAGTTTTCAAGAATTGATAGCTATTTGCACTAGATGTCGTACAGCTCGCGAACATGTGTATGATAATACTCTTAGCCCCCACTGATTTGTCGCCCCTCTCTCTCTGTGAAGATGTTTTTAATTTATTGCGCTTTAGTTGAGGTTTGGATAGTGAGTTCAGATAAAATAAGATGAGTTGAGATGAAAGTTAAAAGTTGAATAAAATATTATTAGAATATTATTTTTTAATATTAATATTGTTTTGAAATTTAAAAAATTTAAATTGTTTATTATATTTTGTCTGAAAATTTGAAAAATTTGTAATGATTAGATTAGATGAGTTGAGATGAGTTGAAACTATCTCTGTATCCAAACCCAGCCTTAGGGGAGGTTTGGATAGTGAGATGAGAATTTTTAGTTTTAGATGAAAGTTTAAAATATTATTTTTTAATATTGTTATTGTTTTGGGATTTGAAAAAGTTGAATTGGGATTTGAAAAAGTTGAATTGTTTATTATATTTTGTGTGTGAATTTGAAAAAGTTGTAATGATGAGATGAGATGAGATAAGAATTTTGTGTCTTATCCTACTTGCCAAACTTGCCCTAAGAATTGTGTCCATCCTTGTTCTAAACATTTTTTCCCATTCTCAGTTATTGTATGCGAAGTCATTTATATGTGGTACCAGAAGATTGGGTTTGTGAATCATGTCTGTCAAGCGACTTGGTTTTGTCAGAAGCTAGTGGTATGGAAGACGTGGTTGGAACTGTATTGGATTCCTCTAACATAGTCTGCCAGGATAATACCCATACAGCAGGTCCCAGCTCCTTGAACCGGGCTTATTCTAAAAGGCAAAAGCCTGTTGAAACTGGCAAAGTGAAGTTCCTTCCCACGGAAGAAGTCATTAAGCTATCATCGTCAACCCCTAAAAAAGTAACTTCTGTTCAGTCTAATTCTGGTTCGAAACCTTGTCCATCCATGGCATCATCACGGAATACTCAAGTTGGATGCACAGCTGCCTCTCCGACGTTTCCTACTTTAAGCGTGAATGCAACTCATTGTCTTGGACCTTCAGGACTTGTGAAGCCTCCTAGGCATGGCAGTGTGCGTTCAAGGACTGAACAAGAAGCACTTCAAGCACCAAAAAACATAAAAGGTATGAACATTTTGTTTCAAGTATTAAAGTTATAGATCAGTTATTGCAAGTTAATTATATATGTATATGGAGTTGATGCCAAGTCCAGTTGGGGATGGTTCCTACTTCATAGCCCAAAAAATTGAAATAAATTTATTTGGAGGTGCATGAAAAAAAGTTCTCTCGAACTTCTACTCTCCAAACTTTGTGAGGGTTTAATGGATTTACACCCGTCTTAATTAGATGTGCTTATTTGGAACTATTCATCTTATGGGTGTGCTCTCTGTTCCCTGTCTCAGAACCAAAAGCGGCTGTCACTTTTAGAAAGGAATATTGTCGCAATGAACAATTGGTAAATGCCTTTCTTGCTAAAGTAAATGAAACTTACAGAACCAATGTGGAGAAGGCTACAAATAAAGCATCCTGTCCAGCTTTGTCAAAAAAACGTCTGCCTATTACAGGTACATGCTAAACTTCCTGGACATGCTATCGTTTTAAGTTAGTTTTGCTTTTAGCTTAAGATTTTAACCTTTCATTATTGAATGAAATGCCTAATTTCCTTTTTTCTTTTAAAGATATTCCCAAGACCCTTGTGACTTTTGAGATAATTAACTTGGAGCCACAAATAATAGGAAAAATTATGAAATCTTGACACTATTGAAATAGCCTCACTGCAGTGCCACAAACAGTAAATCTCAGCAAGTAATAACTTATTTGCCACTTCGTAGTCATCAAACCAAATTAAGGCTTGGGGTGATCAATCCGGTCCTTGTTTTTCGTACAAAGTTTTAAATGGCTTTTCTATTAAAAAAGTAATATTGACTTCACATTATTGAAACATCAGGTTATCTTTTAGGTGGATCAGTTATACACAACATACATGAAGCTCTCTCTCTCTCTCTCTCTCTCTCTCTCTGTTTTTTTTTCTGAAAAATTTCCTTTTTATGTATCCAAAAAAGATCTTGTATCTGTTCTTCATATTTATTTTGAGCAAAGGTCGTCCTCAAATAGGTTAACATGAGAGGGAAGAGATAAAGCCGGTGGGTCGATATTTGTCATGTACTTAAGTTCTGCATTCTCCTCGAACTCATTTTAGATACTAGTCTAGGTCTTGGCAGCTCAACTTCAAACTTCCAAGTTTACTTGATTTAAATGATTTATACTTTTTCTTGGTATTGCTGAAACCAAAACATCTTTGCTTTTCTTGGTTGAATTTGAATAGACTTGCTAGCCTCAACTAAAATCATCTGCACTTGAACTGAGAGTGTTACTTTTTGCATATAATATCTTTTTAGAGCTTTAAAATCATTTTCACTGCTGAAATATGGTATTATTAGTCGTATATTTTGATTCAGTTTGCAATCAAATCTTTATGTTTTCTCATTAAATGGTAGTATTATTTTTTTGATAGGTAATCAAGAAATTTTATTCATAGGAAAAGGAGGCATAGCCTAAGTACACAAGATGTATACATGAGAAGTACTTAACTAGGGTTTACAACTGAAAGTAGAAAATCATGGACATTAAGTCCATTAAAATCAATGACCCCTGCCCATACAAACAAGGTTTTAATAAAAAGCTTTAAGCTCTTCCAGTGTCCTCTTGTGATCCTCGAAGTTCATATCATTTCTCTTCTACCAAATGCACCAACACATACATATAGGGGCCATCTTCCATATTGTTGCCACTTGTGGATTGCCTTGGAGTCCTCTCCAATTGCTAGAAAATCCACTAGTCTACGAGGCATGATCCATGGTAGTCCTATTCCCGCAAAAAAAGGATCCCGCAAGGTCTTGGCCACCTCACAATGTAGAAGCAGGTGATCCACAGATTCCCCACCCTTCTTACACATGCAACACCAATCTTGTGTTGCATGTATTCCATCAGGGTGTCTGCGAGCATGTTTCCTCAGATTGTCTATAGTAAGAATCTTGTCTAGGGAAGCTGTCCAAACGAAGAAAGTTGCTCTCGGAGGAGCTTTTGTCTTCTATATATTCCTCCATGGAAAAGTGGGCATGCCCTGGTTCGTTAGAACTTGGTAAAATGATCTAACTGTGAGTCTACTTTTCTTGGAGGGGCTCCAACTGAACTTCTCTAAGGTGCCCTCAGTCACCCTGATGGAATACAATAAGGCAAAAAACTCGGAAATAACTCCCAACTCCCAATCTTGTGCCACCTTGATGAATTCTACATTCCATTGAGGGGAACCAGAAGAGAAGACCAAGAGACTAGCTACCAAAGCATCCTTCGCCTGTAAAAGCTCAAACATGTCAGGAAATGTTTCTTTGAGGCTTTGTTCACCGCACCATTTGTCATGCCAAAACTTGACTTGAGAAGCATCACCTACCTCAATACATGCATGGCTTAGGAAAGTCTCCCATCCTTTTTAATGTGTTTCCACAAACCCATCCCATATGGTCTGCAACTCTCATTTGAGCACCATCCTCCCCAAACTTCGAAACTATTATTGACTTCCATAGGGCCCCCGTATCTTGTTGGTACTGCCACAACCATTTACCCAAAAGAACTTGATTGAACTTCATCAAATTATGGATCCCCAATCCACCCCCAGACATTGGTGTGCAAACAGTTGGCCAGTTCACTAGATGGAATTTGAACTCGTCCCTCATCCCACTCCACAAGAAATTCCGGTGTAACTTCTCACTACGATTGGCTACCTTTGTAGGGAGCGGTAACAAGGACAGGAAAAAGGTTGGTAGATTAGAAAGGGTACTTTTGATTAAAGTAAGTGTACATCCTTTAGACAAGTATAGCCTCTTCCAAGAAGCCAATCTACATTTGGCCTTTTCAATCATGGCATCCCAAATCCCATCTTATTTGAAGGAAGCACCCAACAGTAGGCCAAGATACTTCATAGGTAGAGAAGACACCTTACAGCCCAAGAGTTGAGCTAGATTCACTGCATTTGGGACAACCCCCACTGGCAATAATTCAGACTTTGAAAGATTCACTCTCAAACTAGAGACAGCTTCAAAACAAAGGAGGAGAGCTCTCAAAGATTGAACGTGCCCATGATTTGCTCCACAAAAAATGAGTATCATCAGTAAAAAGCAAATGAAAAATATCAATAGAGCCATAATCACCATTCCCAACAAATGAGAAATATCATTAGCATGAAACTCTTGGAACACCCTCATGAGATCATCCTTGATCACTTCCCAACAAACTTGGAAGAAACCCATGGTAAAACCATCAGGGCTTGGAGCCTTGTCACTAGCCATGTTACAGATCACTTTGTGCACTTCATCTTCTTCAAACGGCCGCTCAAGCCACCTTGAACCCTACTAGTATAATGATTCAGTAGTTAATCCATCCACTCTTGGTCTCCATGCGTATTGTTCTGAGAGGAGGTGCTCATAGTACTATACAATGTGATTCCTGATGACTAAGAGCACCCCTAATGGATTTTTCATCATATCATTTAAAATACATCACCAAAATTCATTATGGTCGCAGGGGAACCGCTTGCATTGAGTTAGTAAAGGGAGCAATATCGGTATCCGATTGACTCCTCAACAATGCAATGCTCGCCTTCTCATACTGATGTTGACGTTCCCTTCTAGGCGCTTTCCAAAACCCCGCTTAGATCTTAGGTATTCTTTTGGAAATGGCACCTATTTCCTGGAAAGGATGAAGTTTCTATTTTACATATCGACTTTTACAATATACCATACATCAACTTATCTACTTTTTCTTTATATCATTTAAATATTATATTTTTTAATATATTTATTCATTTCAAATAAAGTAAAAAGTAGAAAGTAGATAAAGAAATGAATAAAGAGTAAAAAGTAGAGAGAGAAATGAATTAAATATTTATACAAGTGTGAATAATGTTAAATAGATGTAGAGATGGTACTGTAGCAAACTGGATATTAGTTATAAAATACATAATCCATTGGATGGGCTATATTGAGCTATTTCTTTCAAATTTTACAAAAACATGGGTTTTACATAATTCATTGGGAATGAAGAAACTGCACCATCTACCATCAGCACCTCTTTTGCATTGTTCCTCCTGCCTATGTGAATTAGCCACCCGATGGAAAAACTTTGTACACTTGTCTCCCTCCTTAAGCCATAGTGCCCTTGATTTTTGTCTTCAAGAGATTTCTTCCATCAATGTTACTCTTTCAAGTTCCGTGACTAGCTGACTCTTGCGGATTCTCTTGGCTTTAGAGAAAATTCTTGCCTCATCCTCTCCCTCCAGAAACTATAGCTCCTCCAAAAGAGAGCACCTTTGGTGGTCCACATTCCCAAAAACTTATTCATTCTATTGCTTTAAATCATCAATGCTTTTAGCTTTCTTGCCATTATGAAACTCGGGGAGCCTTGGAAGTAGTGCGACAACCACCATTGTCTAATTTTGTCCACAAAACCGTCAGTTTTAAGCCATAATATGTAATGAATTGAATCTGGTCTCATTGTGAGTGTACATGGATTATGACATAAACTTTTGAGCCTCAAATTGTAAACTCTACAGAGTTCAATGCATACAATCCTTTTTTTTTCTTTTTAATATAGAAGGTAGTGCTGCACCATGCGAGTATGCAAAACTAGCTATGAACAATTCTTCTCATTACTGTTACTAGCATGCTATGAAAAAAATTGCTGGTAGAAGCAGCTTTAAGCATGTGCAAGTTTGATGCTCTTTGATAGTTTCTATGATATTAGCTGTGTTTTTCATCCTTGGGTACAATCGAATGATTTTAATCTCCATTTCAGAAAAAAGGGCTCTAGCACTTGACTCAGAGGAGCTTGTTTGTGCGAAACCACTGATGGATGCTCTTGCTCCTGCCAAAGAGCTTGAAAGTTCTCATACGAACATAGAGAAGGCTATCAAGAAAGCACGGACACATTCACCATCAAGGCGTTCCTCACCAGTTGCCAGTTCAGGTATGAAATACTTAAAACTTAAAAGTGATGCAAGTGAACCCCTTGTTTTCGGAAAGAGTACTGCTACATTTATAAAAGAATTACACAAAACAATTCCACAAACTGATGTGGCTTCATCTGATTTGTTAGATCTACGTTACAATAAAAGTAACTTTACAATATGACGAACCATATCAAACCACATCAGTTTGTGAGATTAATTTTATGTAATCCCTTTGTGGCTAGAGTATTTCCCTTTTGGAAAAGGAGGTGGTTTGTTAAAGCTATGCTTTATTAAGTAGAAAGAAGCTTCTTCAATTTTATGGGGAGGTGTTTGTCAGATTCGGTATTTGTTTTGTAAGTAAAATTTGAAATGTAATGATCTTTGTTTCATTACATAGATACAAGATATATATAAAATATCTGTCTATATTTTTTAATATATAGATACTGTGTGTGTGTGTGTATTGATGAAGTCCTACTGATCTCTATCTCGAAAAATATGGCCCTGGTAGCTTTGGAGGTATTTTCTGGAAGAGAGCCAATGGATCTCCCAATTGCTAAAGAACATGAAACTTTTACCATGAAGACAGAGGACATTACGAACAAAGCATCATGCCCATCTTCACCACCGATGCATACTTCAACTGTCATTTCAGGCAAGAGAATTAACTTGTTTTACTTATAAATTTTTCGGCATTAACTTACCCATTTCCTAGCTATTATTTGATAGAATGATCCTTTACATAGGAATGGGTGAAGTGCCAAATGCTTTGGCAATTCCTCATGGGGGGATGAATCAAGATAATTTATAATCAAAGCTCTAGATTTTTGTCCATCCCTTCCTGTCATAATATCTTGGGGTTTGTGGCTCTTGGTTTTCTATTGTAAAACTGTTTAGTAGTTCTTGTTAATCTAATTCATTTAAATTCTATCAGCAAAATTGAAGAACTATAAATCTCCAAATAAAATATAAGAATATTGCAAATAGAGCCATCGCGATACCCATCAAAGGAGTAGTTCCCCGGCTCTTGCTTCCTTCTGTTTCATGATTTTTAAATATCTAGAAGTTTTTTTAATACAGATTTAACAATGAAGGGGCAGAACAAATTGTTTCACTTTATAGTAATTGCATTTCGTAAGTATAAACTAAAATTTGTAGGTCTTGCCATGTTGATTAAATTCATTAGTTGCTGATGTTAAATTACGCATGTCATGTTATCTGGTCATGGTGAGATTTTACTTACCAAAAAATATGCTATCACCTATCATGGCATCTTTTGATGTTGAAATCATGTTATAGTTGGGTTTATTTGGCAATATCATACAGTGTTATGTTTAAATGATATTCAACAATCTCGTTACTTTTACTAAATGCTATTCCTTTGTTTTGATAGACGGTAACTTCCGAGGTGTTGCTGAATGTAATAACTCTGATGTTGAAGAAAGAGATTTACATAATGTTCTACCCAAATTCAAGCTATATCATGATTATCTCCCTGCTCTGCATGCTACTTGGGGGTGGGTAACCAATCTCTTTGTGATTTTGTGTATGAAGATTCTTTCTTGATGTTAGATGCCATTCATTCAATAAATGAATGCAAGGAGATTACTTCATTTTGTTTGGTGGATTTGTTTCTTTGGATGCATAGGGGCAGAGTATTTCCATAATTTTGTCTAGTGGATTGTTTGTAGATATGTGCAGGGAAGATACTTGTTATGAGGTATTAAATGAGTGCTTTATAGGGTGCAAAGATGTTGAGTCCTTTAGATGTTTGCTTGAGCACGTAATCTTTCCATTGAAGTTTCCATTCTTTCCCACTCTAAAAAGTTTTCATCAACATTTTCTTTCTTCAGGGGTGGCTTTGATTTTACCGCTGCGCCATTTAAATTTTATGGCTGGTTCCAGGCTCAACCTCCATGCACCATCAATCGTAAAGCCTTCGAGTTTTCAAAAAGAATGCCTTCAGCCCTTCAGGTTATGTTTGTTCCTCGGTGCCAAGTATGGGCAGATCTATTCCAAAACAGTTGTCCCCATCTTAGTGATGTCGCTCTATATTTTTTCCCTGCTGATAATATTGAAAGGTCTGTTTTGATATCTAATTTTTGGGTGACACATTTTTCGCTTCTTTTTGCCCATGTAAATTGGGAGGGTCATGAAGTTCTTTTATACTTGTCTTCTACTAACTTGTAGGTCGAAGGAAAGCATGTCCTGCCTGTTTGAGCTGATGGAGGTCCACGACTCAATGATGAGAAGCTGCATTGATGGTGTGGAATTGCTGATATTTACTTCAAACCAGCTGCATTTGGGCTCACAGAGTGAGTTATTTGGCTTGACCAGCATTTGGTTTTCCTGCAGTTCCCTAGTGTGTTTTTTCCCTATAGCTTCAGTTTTTCTCCATTGATGAGCATACTGAGGACAGCCTTTTAGCTTTTATGATTGTTTTTGGTAGAGATTATCCTTATCGATACTGGAGGCATTTCTGATAGGATCATCATCTTATATATTGGTTTTTGTGTTCAAAGTACCAAGGTTGAGGGGAAAGCTAGGATATGAAGTAGTAAAGTTGTCTTTTATCAACAGTATGAAGGTTCGTTTCTTTGTTGCCCCGGGGGGGCGGGGAAGGACCAGAGATTATTCTTCATATTGGCACCCTAAACCATTTCAGTAACTAAAAACAATCCTGGGTAAACTGGTAAAGGAATATGTGATTGAATCTTTTTGTTATCAGGAGTGGCAGAGGGGAGGGCAGAAAACAATGCTTGCTAATTTCTAAATTTATTTACTTTTTCTCCAAATTCTCAAATTTGCAATAAGTGGGTACTAAACATCTAAGCATATTTGATGAGATTTCTATCTCATGTGCAATTGAAACAAGCATCCTACATAATATGGACTATTGAAAAATGAGAGAAGGCATCATATTTCAGGAGTGCCATAACAGGAACTAGGTGGATTTAGGTCCTAATTTCTTAGGAAGTCTTCCATTGGTTGTGCCTAGTTTTGTTTTAACCTTAATTTCTTTTCACAATTTTAAGATTAATAATTTTCCTTTTTGGTTGTATAATATAATCTGTGCTTCCCTCTTAATCTAGCCTCGCCTTTGACATCTTTTTCATTAATAATTTCATTTTCCTGATGCGACATGATTCTGCATTTAGGGATGCTTAATGTCATTTTGCTTCAGTCAAATGGCTCCTTTTGACTGAGTTGCCATATATATTTATTTATTTTTATTGAGTAATGAGTTGCCTTATTTGTTCTGAATTTAGCAGAGTTTTTCTGGGCTGTCTTTCATCCTGTAAAAAATAATCACACACTTGACAAGATAGACAAGGAACACAGTCTACCAATTGATCCTTTGGAATGTGGGACCAATGATAACATGGTGATGGATAGTTCTGAGGAAGTTAGTATGGACATTGATATGGTTGGTGGAGAGAATGTTGGTAGAGTCGATGTGGCTATTTCAAGAGATGCATTAAGCAGACTTTCTGGAATTCACTTGCAAAGTTCAATGGAAAAACACTTCAATGAGACACAGCTTAAACGTAAAAAGTTAAGAGCTGGCAATGGTGATAAGAAACCACTTGAGACAGCAGAAAATATTGAAAGGTATTCCATACCTTAGTTGGTGTGGTACCTTGCTAGAGTTGCAGATATGCTTAGCTTTTCCCGAAGATATCAAAGTTGAAGTTCAGAAGTTCTAATGCCATGGGTTCAGATTCAGCCATAAACTGGATGCATTTACTCCTACCGATAGCAATTTTGTTCGGGCTTTTGACTCCACAGAACGACCTTGAAAGGCCTCAGGCCTCATCCATACCAAAGAAATGAATGCAGTTTGTCAGGAAACGTACAGATTACAAATGTACAGTCAGATTAGTGGTCTGTTGCATTTTGTTTGTCCTTGTGTACAACTTCAGCTGTTCACAAATTGAAATGAAAACTATGTAAGATCCAATTTCCTGTGCAGTTTTAGTAAATAATTGTTGTCAATTCTGTTACCCCCTTCCTCCCGCAGTGTGGAATTAGTGTAGACTTTTTTTTTTTTTACGAAGTTTTATGATGCTTCTGTTGTGCGTGCTATTTCAGATAAGTGAAACAAGAACCAAAACCATGTCAGCAATTGATTGCATCAGATTACAAAGGAAAGGTTTTGGATCCCTAATAAAACTAGTTCGTGGAAGAGGAAAAACAGCCCTGGTATTGAGACAAATGTAGATCTCAAAGACATAATGTTGACAAGGAAATTATGCTAGCAGGCAGGGTCTTTTCTCTGCTCGAGCATGGCCAGCGGCTCTTTCCTGTGTGCGAGTTCGTCGTCATCGTGCGGAAAATGCATTTATGTTCACTTTACGTTAATTTGGGAGTAATTGAAATTTTGATGATCACAGGAAATCGACAACGAAGAAAGAAATGACTATCAACTAAGCTCCACTTGGGATAGATAATTTTTTAAACGACTTGCGTACACAAATTAATTAAGGTGGAGGGGTTTTTGTATAATTAACAGGTTGGGTTAGAGTTGATCTATGTGATCCATATGGTTGCCCTAGCCTTTGCTTGGGATTTGGTGGAAATCAATACCTCGGGATGCACGTCACATGAGAGAACATTCCTTGTGTAATGTGGAAGTTGTGTGCATGTATGCCCGGCGTACGTGTACAAAGACTACAAAGTATATTACAAACCATAAATTTTACGTTGCCCAAATCAAAAGACTACAAAGTATTACAAGCGATTGTATCTTATTAGGGAAGGCCCGCGAACTATCCCTTAGGTTGCATTGAGTCTTTCTTGTATTCCACATACCTACATTTGCATTAAAATTTACGGTTTCGAAGAGCGAAACAGTAATGAGACTATTACGGTGAGATTTCTAAAAACATTTCTAAGTTATAATCTAGACAACTATAAATGTAAGATTTGGTGGCGAATATGAAGAAATGATTATCAAATAAAAACCAAAGAAGAAATGTAGATACCTGAGGCGCTAGCCTCCAGGCACTTAAAGCAACATAAAACAAGATAGTAATTTTCGAGCACTCAGAGCACTCTCATTGGAACAGCTAAATCCAAATCCAAGTTTTAGCTAATATTACATGAATTTGTCTTTACCTATTCCATTCACATCCAATCCCCACATTGGATTATCTATATATTCTTTATATAATAACAAAATAATATTAATTTATTTTTTTAAAATTCTAAAATTATTTAAATTTATTATATTTTACCATTCTACCGATTATATGTTAATTAGTAATTATATTATAGTCCTCAAAAAACTGTTGCAATCAAATCATGGTAGGAACTAAGGAAGAAAATATTTTTTTATTTCTTTTGGTCATGCTACAGTAACTATCAAATTTGACCCACAACACTAACTTACTGTGGCAAAAAGCCACCACTTTTTACATTTGCATAACCCAATGCAATACATTTTGAGACTCTATTAGCCAAACCTCCATTGGATTTGCATTTGCATCATCCAATGAGAGTGCTCTCAGTGCCCAAAGCATCTCAAATCATTTCCCGTAACCCAGGTCCAAACTCATCGTGAAAACCATTAACATATGACCCCTAGGTCCATTCAATAGCATGGAACCCATATCATCAACGATTTCCAGTTATTAACATGTATGCCATGATTTCCCCTTTCTCATGCCCATACGTACACCATGGCTTACTTGCTGTATCCTGGGTAACGACTACGCGTATGACTTTGTAACAACTATGCGTATGACTTCGTAATGAGTGACGCTTAGCTTCACGCCCCATACTTTTATCTCTAGCCTGTGACTCTCCCAAACTCCACTTAGGATTTGATGGAGCTTGAAGTGTCGAAACATGCAACACAATGTTACGCCTAATATGCTTATAACAATATGTAGTAAACGCAGTGAATTATTTTTTTGAACAAGAAACAAAGTACCAAAATGCTAATCCCAAAATATAATTACTTCCCACTCATATTCACATAACAAAAGTCATAGCATTAGTTCAACTTGTCTGTAAACAAAATAACATAGTACTACAGATAAAACGCCATAGTTATAGACAACAAAAACCTAATCTAAACGCCAAGCTGCTTGCAAAACTTAACTATTAGTTTCAAAATAAAATCCAAAAGCTGAAAGATCAACTCCATGAGCTCCCTGAGGCTCCCCAAGGCCTATTTGATGTTGTCCAATTGGGGGTGTGCGGGTTCTCTGATCCTTGATACATCGTCTACCATTTCGGAGTAGATGGTAGTTGGGAATACCATAGTGAGATTTATAAATCTCAGCAAGTAAAACTTCTAAGTTATTAATAGTATAAATAAGCATGCTTAATAGTAACATGACATGTATGCTTGATGTACATGGTCTCGCTTATGAAAAACATGGCATGCTTGCTTACCTAAGATAGACTTATACATGATGTCTTGCCTCATTGGATTACCACGATGTATTCTCATAGCGTTCCCATGATGTATTATCTCATAACGTTACCATGATGTCTTGTCTCATAGGATTACCATGATGTAAACTTACATTTCATACTTGACTTAAAAATATTTCATGACATGCTTGCATGCTTAGGTTAGGTTTGGATGTTGAGATAAAATAAGAATTTTTGAAAATTTTGTGAATAGTGTTAAGATGAAAGTTTAAAATATTATTTTTTAATATTATTATTGTTTTGGGATTTGAAAAAGTTAGATTAAAATTTGAAAAAGTTGAATTGTTTATTATATTCTATATGGAAATTTGAAAAAGATGTAATGATGAGATGATATTAGATAGAGATGAGAAATCTCATCTCTCCCCCCAAACATAACCTTAATGACATGATGGCCGTGACATGTAGATGATCATAATTGATATACATAGCAACATGATATGGCATAACATAACTCAATCTAATAAGCATAATTAAAACATGAATTTAATTGCATGAACCTCACCACCTTACATACATAAACATACTATAGGTAAGAAGTTAACTTTCAAAATTTCATGCATAACGTAAATGTAACGTAGGTTCGAATGAGTGGCGTTCTAGGGTTAGGATATCTCACTTAATCCTTATAAAAATAGAACTAACTGACTTTGGGATTAATTTTCAAAATTACACCTTAACTTTTGAGAAATTACAAATTAGCCCCTAAACTTAAGGAAATTGCAAACAGATCCCAAAACTTACCAAAATATACATACCTCATGTAAATTTCATCCTAAGTCCAAATATGGACTTAGAACTTACAAAAACTAAACCCTACTATAAGAACTCCTCTAGGCCGATTCATACATAGGCCAAAAACCATGTTATTGCTTGCTACTTGGCTATTTATCACACTAAAATGCTTAACTAGAAATTAACAACTCATAAGTATCACATCAATAGTACTAAAATCATCCCAAGACACTAAATAAAAAAGTATGCAAAACCTTAAATACACCATTCAAAGAGTTACCCAAAACATCAGTATTAGGTCAAACTGGACCTAATTTTTGTGTTCTTGGTCTAACACTTGCATTTTAACTCTAAGTACTCCAAAAGTCTACAAATATTACTTCTAACATATTCATCATCCAAAACTAGTTGACAACATGCTTGACTAACAACAAAATCACATTACTCAACAAATGAAAATTGGTTTGCATGAAAAACAGGAAGCTTTACACGTTCATGTAAACCTTGAGACTCTAGTCAAATTACGTAGGTGCCCTGATTTTAGGTCATTTGCAATCACAGATTATGGGGTTATTAAATATAACCACGTGTAGAGAAATTTAACTAGGGTTATAAATTTTAGAGTGGATATTGTGGAGAAATCATTTTAGCAGTTATTATTTTATAGTGACATGTTTGATGATGAAAATTGAGAGAAATTAGATGTTTAGGTGTGATAATATTTTGGAGGTTAATCAAATGATTATTTGGAGAAATTACTTGAAAATCAAATATTTGGGGAGAGACAATATTTTTGTAGCTCTACGAGGTAAGTAGCATGATCATATCCTTACATGTAGATAAGGTAAACGACATATCTTTTATAAAAGTATTATGTATGTACACCTCCATTGGAAGCCCATTTTTATGTACCCAAGTCATGATTAATTTAAAAATGCCATATTTTATGCGTAAGTTATATGTTAGTTGCATGACACATGCATAAGTTATACGTTAGATGCGTGACACGTGCATCAAGATATTTTATGAAAAACCTTGCATGATTTTATGAGAAGACTTATGCATTAAAATATTTACAAAAAATCATGATTTTATATGAGGAAACATATGCCATAGCATTTTATGAAAAGAATGCAGTTTCATTTGCAATCTATGATATGTTAAGGCATGATTTCACTTGAAATCTATAAGATGACAAGATATGACAAATATGCAAGTATGATTATGATGAAGTATGAATAATAAGATACGTAACGGCCTATGTCATGATATGAAGATGGTACCATATGTTATGGGCATATTGCATTGCTAAGTTGTATATGTTGGTAGTGCACCGAATGTGTCTTCCTTATGTATGAATTCCACAAGCCGCGGCTATTGGCAGAATCAGAATCTACTTAGATTCGTTAACCCTAACTCACAAGGGTCAACAATGTGTACTGGCCTATGACAAGTGAAAAGACAAGTTAAAACAGGAGCACACACAACTTCTTGGATCCTTTAGTGGCCCAAGAAGCTAAGTTGACTGTCAGAAAGGATTCCAGTTTGCAAGTGAGGGTGGCAAATGTTGATAAGATTTTGAGTCAAGTCAGTGGGGAGGAAATGCTTAAGATCCAGGGATCAAAGTTTTCTATGCCCTTTCATGTTTTAACTTGGGAGAATGTGATATAGTGCTCGGGGTCCAGTGGTTAAAGACCTTAGGCTCTATTACTTGGAACTTTATTGTTATGTCAATGAGTTTTGAGTGGGGAGGTCAAGTGGTTAAGTTGCAAGGCTTGAATTTTGCCGGTGTATATATGATGACTGGTGCTAAAGGATTTAAGTCAGATTTTGTGAGTAAGCAAGGGGGGCTGTTGGAGTTGATGCCTGTGGAGCAGCATGATAATGAGGTTTGTTCTGAGGGACCAATGTTTGAGTTGCTCAAGGAATTTTGTGATGTTTTTGTTGAACCTGTTGGATTGCCACCAAGAAGAGCTTTTGACCACCTAATTAATCTGAAGGATGGTGCCTTTCTTGTTTCAGCTCGTCCATACAGGTATCCTCACTACCAAAATTTTGAAATAGAAAAAATTGTCCATGAATCGTTGCAATTTGGAGTAGTGAGACCAAGCAAAGTCCATTTTCTTCACCTGTGTTATTGGTTAAGAAAGCTAATGGTATTTGGCGTATGTGTATAGATTATAGAGCCCTTAACAAAGAAACCATCAAAGATAAATTCCCAATACTTGTCATTTATGAACTTCTTGATGAACTGTTTGGGGCTTGAATTTTTTCAAAACTGGATTTAAGGGCTGGATACCATCATATTAGGGTGAGGGAGGGGGATATTCAAGAAACAACCTTCAGAACTCATGAAGGCCATTATGAGTTCTTGGTGATGTCATTTGGGCTCACCAATGCCCATGCCACCTTTCAAGGCTTGATGAACCAGATTTTCAAACCTTTTTTGAGGAGGTTTGTTTTGGTATTTTTTGATGACATCTTGGTGTATAGTAGAGATATCGATTATCATTTGTTTCATGTTAAAACTGTATTGGGCATATTGAGGCAGCACACCCTCTATGCAAAGATGTCCAAGTGTAAGTTTGGAGTGCATGAAATAGAGTATTTGAGCCACATAATATCTGGAAAGGGGGTACAAATAGATTCTGCAAAGACAACAACTATGGTTCAATGGCCTGTTCCTAAAACCTTGAAGTCATTAGAATGTTTTTTAGGATTAATAGGTTATTATAGAAAATTCATACAAGGTTACGGATCTATAGCAGCACCTCTAATAGATTTGTTGAAAAAGAACTCCTTTTGTTGGACTGACAAAACTGTTGTTGTATTTGAGTTGTTGAAAGCAACTATTAGCAATCCTCCTATGTTGAGGTTGCCATATTTCACTAAAGTATTCACCATTGAGTGTGATACTTCTGGTGTGGGGCTTGGCAGTCTTGATCCATGATTCTCAACCTATTGCCTTTTATAGTAAAGCTTTGAAGTGGAAAGCACTATTGTTGTCAACATATGAGAAAGAGCTTTTAGCTCTAGTGCCTGCTGTCCAGAGATGGAGGCCTTACTTATTGGGTCATCCCTTTAAGATCAAAACTGATCAACAGGCTTTGAAGTTTTTTGTGAAACAGAAAATTGGCATTGAGTCACAGCATAAGTGGGTATCTAAACTGATTGGCTATGATTTTTTTAGTTGATTATAAGAGGGGGAAAGAGAACTTAGTAGTTGATGCTCTCTCGAGAAGAAATGAGGAAGAACAAGCAGTGGTTGCAATGATCTCATTTCCAGCTCCCTTGTGGATTGAAGAGCTGAAAGGGAGTTATTCTTTGTGTCGAAAGTTTTCTGATTTAGTTACTAAGTTGCAGCAAGGTGAGAAAGGGCCTAAGCATTTCTCTATTCAATAGGGTTTGTTGCTGAAAAAGGGTAAGCTGGTAGTCATTCCTTCTTCTTCAATTCAGTCCAAAATTTTGCAATACATCCATTATAACCCACAAGCAGGTCATGTGGGTTATCACAAGACTCTGCAGAGGGAAAGAAGAGATTTTTGGTGGGAGGGTATGATGAAAGATATCAAAAGATTGGTGAGGGAGTGTGAGATTTGTCAAATCTGCAAGAGTGAAGCTGTGCAGTACCCTGGTCTTCTACAACTGTTGTCTATATCTGAATCTCCATGGCTAGACATATCCATGGATTTCATTGATGGCATGCCTCTTTCAAATGGGTTTTCTATGGTGGATAGATTGACCAAGTTTGCTCTTTCACATCCTTATACAGTTGCTAAGGTAGCTCAAGTATTTATTTTTGCTGGGGGTATTCAAGTTGCATGGGCTACCTAGATCAATTGTTTCAGATTGAGATGCAGTCTTCACTAGTTCCTTTTGGAGACAATTATTTCAGTTGCAAGGAGTGTCTTTGGATTTCAGTTACTCTTGCCATCCTCAATTAGATGGTCAAACAGAAGCCTTGAACAAGTGCTTAGAAGGGTACTTAAGGTGTTATTGCAGTCAGAGACCTAAGGAATGGACTTCATGGTTACCAATGACTGAGTGGTGTTACAACATTACTATGCATTCTTCCATTATAATCACCCCATTTGAAGCCCTTTATGGGTATGGCCCTCCAACACTGTTGGCTTATGTGCCAGGTACCTCCTCTAATGATGTTGTTGATAGGAAATTAAAGTCAATGGAAGAATTATTGAGCTTACTGAGAGATAACATGAAGAAGGCACAGCATAGGATGAAGTTTTATACTGACAGAAACAAAAGTGAAAGATCTTTCCAAGTGGGAGATTGGGTCTTCTTGAGACTCCAACCTTATAGGTAGAAAACATTAGGAATGGGGCACAATATGAAGCTAGCCCCAAGATTTTATGGCCCTCTCCAAATTGTGCAGAAATTGGAATCTGTAGCTTACAAACTTAATCTACCTAGTTCATTTAAAATACATCTAATTTTCCATGTTTCGTGTTTAAAGAGGAAAATTGGTCAGAATGTTGTACCCTTGCCAACATTACGCCCTATTGATTCTAGTGGAAAACTAAAACCCGAGCCTCAACAAATACTGGATAGACGAATTCAAAAGAGGGGCAATCATGTTGTGACAAAAGTGCTTGTGAGTTGGGTGGGAACTGCAGCTGAGGATTCATCTTGGGAGAGTTTATGGAAGTTAAGGCTACTCTACCCACATTTGGTGGGAACTGTACTCTGATAGTGTGTTCTGGTTGAAGGCCTTATTGACAAGTCCTTTAAGAGGGGGAGAATGTAAAATGTGTTCTGGTTGAAGGCTGTGGAGTGAAGTGCGTAGCATATAGCAGAAGGGGGAAGAGCAAGGGTAACTGAACTAACGGTTGTTTCCAAACAGGGCTTTTTGCTCCTTTAATGAAACGGTGCGTATCATGGCAAGTCTAAAGAATTGAGCTGAGCAGCGTCATTTTTTCCTATTTTGCATTTTATAGAGATTCAGTTAGTTAGTTGTGTTAGTTGTAAAAGTTTGTAGTATAAAAGGCAAGTTGATGAGTGTTATTTTTATGTGATTTTTATTACTCTTTTATTTATGAAAAGTGTTATTTTCTCCTTAGTATATTGATTTTATTTTATTTCTACATATTTTTATTTTTTTTCTTGGATTTGAAGGAATGAGAAGATTTAGTGAAAAATGAGAGCATTTTGGTACAAAAGAAGAGACTACGGATCTAGACCGATGAGAGGCAACGAGATCTGAACAGAGCCGATGAGATTTGAGCGAGGAGTTTTGTCCTGTGGGCAGCAAAGAGATTCTTCTCGCCCAAAGGCGAGAAGACTTATCTCTCGGTAGGCGAGGAAACTCACGACCAGAAGGCCTGACCAAAAGGCGCGAAGACTTGGCAACAAGGCTCTACGTGGTTAGATTGGGTGACTAGTCTAATGACCAACTTAAAAGACCAACCTAAACTATATCGTGGGCAACAACTAGAAAAGACGAGAGGAGTCTTTCACCTTGGTTGGGAGACTTTCCACTCGGTAGGCAAGGATAGGCCCATGTGGTCTTTGTGACCTCCACGCCCTTTCATTTGTGACTTCCATGGCAGTTATATTTAGTGCACACGATATCTACTCGGTGGGATAATTCATTTCGACCAGGATCAATTTGCTACTAATCACGAAATCTGAGTTCTGAAATCAATCTATTGGCGACCAAATCCTCCCAAACTCCTAGTTCCTCAGTTTGATCTTTTTCTTTTTAGGAATTAGAAATGCATGTGCCAATCTAAATCATTAGAGCATACACTTTTCGATCCCGAGATTGAAAGAACCTTACGTCAGATCAATAAAGAGAAAAAGAAAAAGGTTGCCGCCTCCAAAGTTAATATGGCTAACCACCTGGGAACAGTTGGAACGAAAATGTTTAGCGCCTGGCATCATTACCACTTGGGAACAGTTGGCACAAAAGTTTTTAGTGAAATATTTCCCTCTGGCTAAGTTAAGGAATGACATCACTACCTTCGCCCAATTTGAGGGTGAATCATTATATGAGGCATGGGAGAGATATAAGGATGTATTGCACAAGTGTCCACACATTGACCTCCCAGCCTGGCTTCAAGTACAGACGTTTTACAATGGTTTGGGATTCACAAATCGATCTATGGTTGATGCAGCCGCATGAGGAGCATTAATGAGTAAGACCCCTAAAGCTGCATATGAACTTCTGGAAGAGTTGGCATCTAACAACTATCAGTAGCCATAGAGAGAGCAATGCCAAAGAAGGTGGCCAGCGTCGTTAAGCTTGACTCTATGTCTGCAATTGCTGCTATATTGGCAAATCTATCCAAACAAATAGGTAAAATGAACGTTAATGCTATTCAAACTAATGTTGTTTGTAATCATTACACAGGAAATCATTCAAGTGTAGATTGCCAAGTGGAGAATCCTTTTGTCCAACTAAGTCATGAACAAGCCCATTACGTGTCCAATTTCCAACGTCAAAATAATCCTTATTCAAACAAGTTCAATCCCAAATGGAGAAATCACCCTAATTTTTCATGGAGCAATAACCAAGTGCCGGCTAAACCACCTCAACAATTTCCATAGCAAGAGAAGAAGCCGACACTTGAAGATATGTTTATGCAATACATGCAAAATAATGATATGGCAATGAAAAAGACTGATATGGCAATCCAAAAGGCTGATATGGTGATCCAAAACAACTCAACTTCAATCCACAAACTTGAGGCACAAATTGGTCAGCTCTCAAACATGCTTACCAAGAGGACAACAGGGACTTTATCGAGCAACACTGTGACCAATTCGAAGGAACATGTCAAAACCAACATTGAGAAGTGGGCGGACATATGACCTGCCACAATTGGTAAATACCGAGTGAGATGAAGAAGCTGCCGAAAATGTGGAGTCTGAGAAGAAGGAAACTGAGGACGAGGTGAAAGAAACCGATCGGGAGGTGAGCGATCAGCAAGCTGAGAAGACTAGAGAGAATAAAAGGGGCTACAAAATCCAAGAAATCCAGGAAGTTTACTTCTGAAACTTATTCTCCTTTAATTTATGATCCACCAATTCCTTTTCTGCAAAGATTAAAGAAAAATAAGATTGATAATCAATTCTCTAAATTTCTGAGTATATTTAAGTAACTGCATATTAATAATCCTTTCATTGAAGCTTTAGAGCAAATACCTAAATATGCAAAATTTTTCAAGGATATATTATCAAACAAGTGGAAGTTGGAGGAACATGAGACTATGATGCTGACTGAGGAGAGCAGTGCAATTTTACAAAAAAAGCTGCCGCCTAAGTTGAAAGATTCGAGGAGTTTCACGATCCCTTGCACTATAGGAGATTCCTATTTTGATAAAGCTTTTTGCGATTTAGGGGCAAGTATTAATCTAATGTCTCTCTCTGTTTTTAGGAAATTAGGCCTTGGATAAGTAAAGTCGACCACCATCTCTTTACAGTTGGCGGACAGATCTATTAAGTACCCGAGAGGACTCATTGAGGACGTACTGCTAAAAGTTGATAAGTTCATCTTCCCGGCTGACTTCATTGTGCTTGATATGGAGGAGGATGAGGAGATTTTTTTGATACTGGGCCGACCTTTCCTGGCGATGGGGAGAACTTTAATTGATGTCCATAAAGGAAAACTTGTTTTGAGGGTAGGCGAGGAGTATGTCACTTTTGACGTGTTTAAATCTATGGAACTCCCATACGAGGTACGCTCTTGTTTTCAAATAAGCAACCGAGACATTGTCAAGGCCAATGAGATTTATGGAGCCGGATTTCAAAAGCTACCACTTGAGGTATGTCTTACTCACTCTACGTCTATTGAATTCGAAGATGAAAAGGTCAATGAGTGTGAGAGATATTTGGAAGCTACACCTTCCCTTTCTTTTTCAATAAAACCAAAAGTGGAAGAGTTAAACTCATCTCAGCCGACATCGCCCAAGATTGAATACAAACCGCTTCCATCAAATTTAAGGTACACTTTCTTAGGTCAAGACTCTACTTTTCCTATCATTATTAACAATTATTTGAGTGATGTAGAGGAAGAGAAGTTGCTGAGAGTCTTGTGGGAACACAAGATGGCCTTGGGTTGGACCATCTTAGACATCAAAGGAATTAGTCCTTCAATTTGCATGCACAAGACTTTAATGGAGGATAATTTCAAACTGATTGTCCAACCCCAGAAGAGATTGAATTCATCAATGCAAGCAGTGGTGCATAAAGAGGTATTGAAGCTTTTAGATGCCGGGATTCATTTATCCAATCTCAGATAGTGCATGGGTAAGTCCAGTGCAAGTTGTCCCAAAGAAAGGAGGGATAATCGTGATCAAGAATGAAAACAATGAACTCTACCAACCAGGACTGTCACGGGATGGCCAGTATGCATAGACTATCAAAGATTGAATGATGCAACTCGGAAAGCCCATTTTCCCTTACAGTTTATTGATCAAATGCTAGAAAGACTGCTGTCCACGCCTACTACTGTTTTCTAGATGGATATTCCGGTTACAATCAAATCGTTATTGCACCCGAAGATCAAGAGAAGACCATTTTCACATGTCCTTACAGCAGTTTTGCATATAGGCACATGCCTTTTGGTCTCTGCAATGCGCTAGCCACTTTTCAAAGATGCATGATGTCAATCTTCTCGGACATGGTGGAAAATTTTTTAGAAGTCTTCATGGATGACTTCTAGGTTTTTGGTCATTCTTTTGATAATTGCTTATCTAATTTATCTTTAGTTTTGCTGAGATGCAAGGAGAGAAATCTTGTTTTAAATTGAAAAAAATGCCACTTCATGGTCAAGGTGGAAATAGTGCTCAGCCACCTCATTTCCTTTAAGGGAATTGAGGTTGACCGAGCAAAGATAGAAGTTATTGACAAACTCCCACCATCGACCAATGTGAAAGGCGTGAGGAGCTTCCTAGGTCATGCCGGGTTCTATCGTCGGTATATCAAGGATTGTTCCCAAATTACTAAACCTCTCTGCACTCTGTTGATTAAAGATACTCGGTTTGGATTTTCTAATGAATGCTTGCATGCTTTTGAAACATTGAAAAAGAAATTAATTTCAGTACCTATCATTGTGTCACCGGATTAGAATTTACCTTTTAAATTAATATGTGATGCTAGCGATTAAGCTATAGGGGCTGTTTTGGGGCAGAGAAAAGATAAAAAATTTCATGTTATTTATTATGCAAGTCGAACCTTAACAGGAGCTCAACTTAATTATGCTACTATTGAAAAAGAATTATTAGCAATTGTGTTTACCTTTGACAAATTTTGTTCTTATTTGATAGGTTCAAAGGTGGTCGTCTACACCGATCACTCAACTCTTAAATACTTGCTGTCAAAGAGGGATGTCAAACCAAGACTGTTAAGATGGATTCTGCTACTACAAGAGTTTGATTTGGAAACAAGAGATAAGAAACGTACCGAGAATGTAGTGGCCAACCACTTATCTTGCCTTGAGCTTAAAGAGGTGGCTGGCGAGGAGAATTTCTCAATTAATGAGACCTTCCAAGACGAGCAATTAATGGCTATACAAGTTGTTCCATGGTATGCCGACATGGTAAATTATTTGGTGTCCAAAATTCTACCGGCTGAAATGACATATCAACAAAAGAAGAAGTTCTTCTCCGACTTGAAATATTATTTTTGGGAGGAACCTTTTTTATACCGGCACTGCGTGGACCAGATATTTAGGAGATGTGTGCCGAGGAGGAGATTGCGAGCATACTTAGACATTGCCACTCATTGGAAGGGGTGGCCACTTTGGTGGAGCAAAAACAGCAGCAAAAGTCTTACAATGTGACTATTATTGGCCGACTATTTTTAAAGACTTTTTAAATTTTGTTACTTTATGTGATCATTGTCAAAGGGTTGGCAACATTTCTAGGAAATATGAGATCCCTTTTAACAACATTTTAGTGATTGAATTATTTGATGTTTGGGGTATAGATTTGATGGGTCCTTGTCCATCCTCTAATAAATTTATTTTGGTGGCTGTAGATTATGTCTCCAAATGGGTGGAAGCGGTCACCTTGCCAACTAATGATGCGAGGGTTGTGGTGAATTTCCTGCGAAAGAACATATTTTCCCGATTTGGCACTCTGAGGGCCATAATCAGTGATGGTGAAAAGCATTTTTGCAATCACCAATTTGAAGCGCTACTGACTAAGTATGGAGTTACCCATCATGTGGCGACACCATACCATCCTCAAACGAGCGGCCAGGTCGAGGTGTCTAAATGGGAGCTGAAGCGCATACTGGAGAAGATCGTGAGTGTCTCTCGGACAGACTGGGCAAGAAGGTTAGATAATGCGTTATGGGCCTATCGAACAACATTCAAAACATCGATTGGGATGTCATCTTATCGGCTCGTTTATGGAAAAGCCTATCATCTACCAATGGAGCTAGAACACAGAGCCTACTGGGCGATGAGGACACTGAACTTTGATTGACAAGTGGCTGGCGTGGAGAGAATATTGCAGATCAACGAGATGGATGAGTTCTGCAATGATGCTTATGAGAATGCTTAGATTTACAAATATAAAACTAAAAGATGGCACGATAAGCATATTCTGAGAATGTAATTTGAAGTTGGGCAGAAAGTTCTATTATTTAACTCAAGACTTTGACTCTTCCCAGGAAAGTTGTGCTCTCGATGGTTGGGACTGTTTGTGGTGACCCATGTTTTTCTCTATGGGGCGGTTGAAGTCCATCACGAGACAAAAGGCACATTTAAAGTAAATGGACAGAGATTAAAATCCTATAAGGATGGAGACTTTAACTCGGAAAAGTGTTCCCTCGATCTCGCCAGTCATAAATGATGAGAAGACAATATCTAGCTATAGACTTTAAATAAAGCACTTTTGGGAGGCAACGCAAGTTTTTATTAATTTTTATTTTTGCTTAATATTATTCATTTTCTTTTATTTTCCAAGAACGAAGAGGCGAGGAGATCTCCAAGAAGTATACGGATGTGCCTTCAAGGAAAATATTCAAATGATAGAACTGGACAAAATCAGGGGAGCATCTCTTACCTTCTCTCATTCTCTGCTTTAGTTTCTCTTCCTTTTTCTCATTGAGGACAATGTTATATTTAAGTTTGGGGGGAAATGATATTATTTTCTAAAATAATAATAAGAATAAGAATAATACTTATAAAAATGATGATGATAAAAACAGTATGGTTTGATGAATAAAAAAGTCTATGATAAGAATATGATTGAAATTGATTATAATTGTTAGGAAAAATTCTCATTGCTTAAGTCTAGTTGTTAATTCTTTATTAATCTTACTTAATTTGATATTTTATATGTTCAATGAATGCTTCTTATGATCATTAATTGTTTTGAGTACCTAGAGAAATTGTATGTGAATTTTGTGAATTTATATGGTCTTAACTTACTGATATGAACCAAATGATATGAACCCGCAGGAAGGAAATCCCTTGAACCCACAACCAATTTGAAAACTCACCCAAGAAAGCCAAATTCAAGTCAATGGATGGAGAATCTAGACCCGAAGAGAACTCGTTTCAAGAACCCAGATTACAAGGAGGAACGCCACAAAGGTTGTGATTTACCTTTGATAAATTCAAAAGTTCAATTAAGAACAAGAGAAGTAAAACTCAACTCACAATGAATAAATCATCAAATTTCATAAACTAATCTTCAAATGAGGCTACAAAGAGTATTTAAACCTAAACCTAATTGAAACCCTAGCCCAAAATAAACCCCTTTCTTCCAAAAATAGCCCTGGATGAATAGTGCTACGTGAACAGTACTTTGGCTACACTAGATGCTACAGTATCTCTCTTCAAAACCCTAGTTCCTAAAATTGCAACTTTCCAAATAAGCCCTTGGCCAAAATACAAAGCCTTCCCAAAAACCCTAATTCATAAAAATAAGACATATGTGAGCCAAACATCATAAAGCCCAATTATTCTAAACTAATAAAATAATTCATTTAAATGATTTAAACAATTTGAAATCCTTCAAGTGCCCAAGGCCTTTAAGTCATATTATTGCCCTCTTCCATAGCTTGTATCAAATGAATCAAAATTGGATCTTCATCCTTCAAGCCCATTTTGACTATTGGGCTCTTGCTTGACTTGTCCCATGTGGATTACATCAATCCTTGCATTGCTTCTTTAATCTTCTTAGCTCTTGATCTTGTAATTGGTTCATCTGGAACTTGCAAAGATTCTTTATGACAAGGCCCGCCCTGGTTCCCATCATTCCCCCTCTCCTCAAAAGGATTCGATCTCGAATCTCCACCTAGATCAAAGGAAAAGAGGTTAGTAACATTAAAAATTGTAGAAACATGATACTTATCTGGAAGATCCACTTTATATGGATTATCATTAATTTTCTCAAGAATTTGAAAAGGTTTATCCAAGCTACTCCGGTCATCAACAAGCAACAATATCAAACTTAAAGGAGAAAGTGGATTAAAACCATAAAAAAATTCAAAGGGAAAATTAAAAATAGTTGTGTGCAAGGTTTTATAATATGCACACTCAAATAAGGGCAAATAATACTCCCTCAAATGTCCATGTAACAATTCAATAAATGGCAAATGAAACTCCCACAAATGTTCATGAAACATATCTAAAGTTTTTCTTTCACCAAAATGACCACTCTAACTATATGCAAACTCAATGAATGGCAAGCAATACTCCCGCAAATGTTCATGCAAGATGTTAATGAATGACAAATGATACTTCCAAAAATGTTCATGCAACATGTCAATGAATAGCAAATGATACTCCCACAAACGTTCACGTAACATATTAATGAATGGCAAAGGATTCTCCCACAAACGTTTATGCAATATGGCAATGAATGGCAAATAACACTCCCACAAACGTTCATGCGACATGTCTAAAGTCTTCTTTGCACCAAAATGATCACTCCAATGATATGCAACTCAATGAATGGCAAGCCATACTTTCACCCATGGTCACGTCACACATTTAAAATCCTTTTCATACCAAAATGACCCAACAAACCACATCCATGCACTAGCATCTCACACATAACACTAGTAGGTTCACAAAGTTTATCATCTCGAAACAAATACCAATCAAGTTTATAGAACTTACCATATGGTGCTTTCTCACATGTTCCATGCACACTAGCAAAGTCATCACCATTAGCATGCAATTCCATATCATATTCAAATCTCAACAACTTTGCATCTAAAATGAAGACAAGGACATACCTTCTTGCTAAGGCATCAACCACAAGATTTTCCTTACCTTCTGTGTATTTGATTACATGAGGAAATGTCTCAATGAATTGCACCCACTTGGCATGCATTCTATTCAACTTACCTTGTCCATTCAAGTGCTTCAAGGACTCATGTTCTTCAAAGAAAGATTGAGTAGGGATTGTCGCACTTGGCACAAAATCAATGTAATATTCTATCTCTCTAATAGGTGGCAATCCACTAAACGCACCGCTAGGAATCATGACCTCATATCCCTGCAATAAAGAAACAACACTAGGAAAATAGTGGTTAAATTCGTTAGTATAAAAGCTTGCCTTAGCATAAGACCTCACTTTTATTTTTTCGTTTCTCTCTACAATCCCTCCTTCTTTTTCCTCCCGTGGCTCAACTCTTTTTTCATAACTCTCAGCCACCGCTCTATATTCTTTTTCACTTTCTCTTTCTTTTGATGTTTCGATCTCATTCTCTTTTTTTCTCTCACTCTCTTTTTCCTTTTTACTCTCTTTTTTCTTCTCACTCTCCTCTTTTTTTGAACTCTCGGCCTCACAATTGTTTTTCAACTCATTCTCTCTTTTTCTTGAGGTTTCACTATTTCTTTTTTTCTCAATCTCACATTCACTTTTGCTATTTAGCTCAATCTCACTTTCACTCTTGCTTTTTAGATCACTCTCACTTTCACTCTTTCTTTTTTGAGCAACCTCACTTTTCAGTTTCAGTTGGTCCCCATGGACCTGTGTTGGAGTTAAATGAGCAAGTTTGATTGTTTTTCCATCCTTTTCAAAACTGTACATGTTCCTTAACTCATCATGGATCACTTTCCTATCATATTGCCACGGCCTTCCCAACAAAATATGGCTAACATGCATAGGCACTACATCACAAAGCACCATATCCTGGTATTTCACAATAGAAAAAGAAACTAGTACTTGCTTATTTACCCTAACCTCCCCACAATCACTCAACCACCGCAACTTGTATGGTCTAGGGTGTTTCAAGGTAGATAAACTCAATTTCTCAACTAAAGTAGTGCTAGCCAAATTAATACAACTCTTTGCATCAATGATCATATTACATACCTTGTTATTGACGTGGCATCTAGTATGAAAAATGTTCTCTCTCCGCTGCTCTGTATCATCCATCCTAATTTGTGTATTGAGAGCACGCCTAGCAACAAGAGACTTCCTATACTCTTCATTCTTATACCCAATCTCAATACTAGGCTCACCTCGCTTCCTATCTCTCCCACCTTGCAAATTTCTGATCAGGATTTCTCGTTGATCTATCTTATCCCTCACTTCATCCAACACCAAGTTAAACCGCTCAAACTGTTGTTGCATGGCTTGCAACACAAAGGATGAGTTATCTACCATCCCTTTTGGTGATTAGTCACTCCTATGAGACATAATAATGTGCTGCACAAAAAGGATGTTAGTGGAAAACCTCACACACTCCCTTACGTGTTTACTCTCGAATAATGACACTCCACTCGTGTTTCACTCTTAATTGACTTTTTCCCGATAATAGTCTCACACTCTCTTGCCTTTTACCTCAATAGTTTTCTCGCTCAAGTTCTTTTAGAACTAGTTGAACTAAATCAAGACAATACAACCTTCTATTATTCCAACCAGTAATATAGATGCAAGAAACAAGAACAAGAAATAAGAAATGAATAAAATGACACGAGACTCAAGGAATTTATATGAGAGAAAGAGAAATGATAAAATAAGATACCCACTAGAAATATATTTTCTGCCCCTTTGATGATAAAGCTCAATCAACAAATGTCTTTCTTTCTCTTTGCTGTAACTATGTAGCAACATATGAGAATGCTACCATTTTCTTTTTTCTTTTTTTTTTCAAATTTTTTTTTTCGAATTTTTCTTTTCTTTTCTTTTCCTTTCCTTTCCTTTCTTTTCTTTCTCTAATTCAATCACAAACAGCAATATTCAATTGAAAATCAAGCAATTGAATTTAAGTATACAAGAATTGACAATGAAATAGAAGAGAATCAATGGAACGACACTCCAAGCAATTGACAAATTTAGAGATGTGAGAAACCCTAGAATTTTGAAACCCTAGGAGATGCAAATCTCAATCAAACCCAAAACCCTAAGAATTTTGGCAGCGTACTTTTTGTTTGTATTTTTTTTTTAGCAACCCTAGAACAATGAAGCTCTAGAATTAAATTTAAAGATGCAAGAATTAAAAGATAGAATCAGACCTGATTGGAAACCGAGCTCTTGATACCAAATGATATGAACCCACAGAAGGGAATCCCTTGAACCCACAATCAATTTGAAAACTCACCCAAGAAAGCCAAAATCAATTCAATGGATGGAGAATCTAGACCCGAAGAGAACTCGTTTCAAGAACCTAGATTATATTAAAATCTAGACCCGTTGAAGAACCCGTCTCAAGAACCTAGATTACAAGGAGGAACGCCATAAAGGTTGTGATTTATCTTTGATAAGTTCAAAAGTTCAATTAAGAACAAGATGAGTAAAACTCAACTTACAATGAATAAATCATCAAATTTCATAAACTGATTAAAATGAGGCTACAAAGATTATTTAAACCTAAACCTAATTGAAACCCTAGCCCAAAATAAACCCCTTTGTTCCAAAAATATCCCTGGATGAATAGTGAGCTGCTACAGTGTTTCGGCTACAGTGAACAGTGCGGCGCTACAGTGATTCGGACAGTGAACAGTGCCGTGCTACAGTACCTCGCTTCAAAACCCTAGTTCCTAAAATTGCAACTTTCCAAATAAGCCCCAAGATACAAGGTCTTCCCAAAAACCCTAATTCATAAAAATAAGATATATATGAGCCAAACATTATAAAGCCCAATTATTCTAAACTAATAAAATAATTCATTTAAATGATTTAAACAATTTGAAATCCTTCAAGTGCCCAAGGCCTTTAAGTCATATTATTGCCCTCTTCCATAACTTGTACCAAATGAATCAAAATTGGATCTTCATCCTTTAAACCCATTTTGACTATTGGGCTCTTGCTTGACTCGTCCCATGAGGAATATCAGAGCCAGGTTCTTGAATTTGTAATCTATAACTTGTTTGATTAAACTCAAGGCGAAATCCTAGACAAAATATTACTGGGGAAATGATTAAGGCATTCTTTAGACCGATTGAGCCTTTCAAGCTTACCTATTTATTATCTTTATCTCTAGTCGCCTCTTTGAGCTTTATTGAAATATATTTTGGCTTTATATTTTTCTTTCTTGTAAACCTCATATTCCCTACCCTATTTGAGCTTAAACACTGATTTCCTAACCTTTTAAAAGAACTAGGTTTACACAAAGTAATATATTCACAAGAGCAAGAGAGGTAGAAGGTTTACAAGTAAAGTTAATTATAGCATTAGTATGAAAATCATAAGTTTGGGGGTGTGAAAAGTCAACTTGCCTACTGTGTGGCCAACAAGAAAAGGTCGATGAGAGTCATCCATAAAGGCAGTCGACATAGTATGAACTATTTCCACTCAAAAAAAAAAGAAAAAAAAAAAGAGATGTCTGACCTACAGAATAGAGTGGTGAAGAGAGAGATACTTAAAAGTACAATAAAGAGAGGTATGTTGAGAGATTTACAATGATTGAGAAGAGATGTTTGTGAGAATGCTCTATTTATTTTGTTAGTGTTCAAACTTAAGATCTCTTGCTTTATTTGAATCCTACCTTTTCTTTGTTGCCCTCGCCTTAGCCTTACATTACAAGCTTAATAAAAACCTATTGATCCCTGGTGATAGTTTCTGTTTTACATTAGTGGAGACTGATTTGAAAAGCAAGCCTATGGAGTTTTTAGAGATCCATTATTGATTTACTTGTCTGCATAAAACTATCAGGGGAGCTAATGATGAAGTGAGAATGATGGGTATGCATGAATGTGGGGATGGATAATGCGGTGGAATTGAGTTTTGAATTAACTTTTGGACTTGATTGATCTTGAATGATTCTTTTGAATTATAGACTTTAGACAATCTTTGAGACAATAAATTTTGTGAATCAAACCAATGCTTATTTTAATTATCTTTTCTTTTCTTATTTGCTCGAAGGCAAGCAAAGGTTAAGTTTGGGGGTATTTGATAAGTGTTATTTTTATTTATGAAAAATGTCATTTTCCCTTCAATACTATTGATTTTATTTTATTTCTACATATTTTTATTTATTTTCTTGGATTTAAAGGAATGAGAAAAATTAGTGCAAAATAAGAGCATTTTGGTACAAAAAAAGAGACTACGGATCCAGACCGATGAGAGGTAACGAGATCTGAAAAGAGTCGATGAGATTTGGGCGATGAACCTTGTTCTGTGGGCAGCAAAGACATTCGGCGAGAAGACCTACCTCTCGGTAGGCGAGGAAACTCGCAACTAGAAGGCGCGAAGACTTGGCGACAAGGCTCTAGGCGGTTAGATTGGGCGACTAGTCTAACAACTAACTTAAAAGACCAACCTATACGACATCGTGGGCAACAACTAGAAAAGACGAGATGAGTCTTTCACCTCGGTCGGGAGTCTTTCCACTCAATAGGTGAGGAGAGGGTCGTGTGATCTTTGTGACCTCCACGCCCGTTCATTTGTGACATCCATCCTAGTTATATTCAGCGCACATGGCATCTACTCGGTGGGATAACTCCTCCCGACCAGGATCAATTTGATGCTGACCACCAAATCCGAGTTCCGAAATCAATCTATTGGCAACCAAATCTTCCCGAACTCCGCAATTCAAGCTGCATATCACCGAATCTTCCATTTTTGATAATCTTGTTATTTTTGGGATAATTTCTTTTTATGTTAACATCTATCTTTAGAAATTATTTTCTAGATTTCTAAGCTAGATTGTAGCTACAGTTATCTTGTTTTCAGGTTTGAATTTCGATATCTATTTAATCTCGACTTGTGGATGAATAGGGGGTTCAAGATCTGAATCAGAGTTGAGAGTTTTTATGCTTTAGAGTCTGAGACTGAGTTTAGAGTTCCAGTTTTTATTCTTGGAGTGTTCTTTCGAGAAGGCGGAACTGAAGGGCAGATGCGAGAGCCAAATGCTTCATCAACCGACTTCAACAAAGAAAACCAGTTTTATTTTTTTTCTTTTTAATTTCATTATGAACTAATTCTATTTTCTAATGATTTGATGTAGCCTAGCACTGAACTTACAGCTTATATTCTAAGTTATTTTATTTTTAATATTTCCATGATTGAGTGTTTATTCCTTATTCTTAATGCTATAATTTTCTAACTAACTATTGATCGATCTATTCAATCACAATGAGACCGAGAGATGATTTGTGATTAAAGCTCTAGGATTAAATACTATTAGTTGAGTGAAAGTAGAGATGCTTTACTGCGACTAGTGTGATTTTCAAGAAAAATCTAAAAAAATTTAATGAATCTCCAATTAGTTAAATTCACATAGAGATATGGAGTTATTAGTTGGAGATATTTTTAGTATTGTTTGAAATAAAATATTGAATAGTTAAGGAATTTTTATCAACTTGGGATAATTGAGATTCTATAACAACGAAGAATATACTGTGTGAGATTTGCTAGGTGAAGTCAAAAGCTCTAGATCTATTTTTATTATTTTTAAAATCTTAATTTTAATGTTCTTTTCTTCAATTTAATTTAGATAAACCATTCTTCAAATTTCAGTTTTCCAAATAGTCATTAATTTAGTCAATTTCAATACTCAGTAGAATAATTATTCCTTGTGGGTTCGATAACCATTTTCTTTAAAATATTTTACTACTTGTTACGATTCTGTGCACTTGCAGAGATATTTTTATGCTAACACAAGTCTCTTGTATTCACACGGATTTTGATCATTTTTGGCTTAAACTAGATTGCTTAGGAGCTTTGAAGATTGCTCGATAATCTTTTCCAAGAATTGAAGTAGATTCTTGGGTCATCATCATCTTGTTCATTTGTTCTTCATTCGGCATTGCATTTGTGCATTTGTTACTTGTTCAACTGGTTCTTGTTCGTGTGGAAATTGGAGCAGGAAGATGGTACGGGACAGATACTTAACACAAATCTTACAAATTGTCAAAATTGTATAATTTAGAATGTTAATATTTGATAGTTTTAATAAATTGTCAAAATTGAATCATTTTAGCTGATTTCAAGTTATATACATTTTAAGTTGAAAAGGTTAAGCCAATGTAAAACGAGGAATAACTAGATTAAACCGTGTGGGGAAAAATAGTAAAGAATAATGGATACTTTGTTGTCGTATTCAGTATAACTATTCTTATGTACCCTATACACCGCAAAACTTAAAATTATATTTCATTCAGGTACCTCAATTTTCGTCCACTAAGAAATTAACTCTTTGTGCGTTTAGAACAGGAGAACATTTCTTGCTTTTCTCCACAATCTGCTTGATCAACTGCTGCTCAATTTCATCATCCCAATCATTCTTTCCATCTTCATCCATGCCAACATCCTTCAATCCCTGAACCTCAGTTGTGTGACCTCCGAATGCTCTCCTCTTGCTAGAAAAGAACTCCAGAGATGACATGTCGTCATCTCTTGTGAGATGTGGCTTGGAACCCCCCATCCCACCATTTTGACGCTTGTATGCATGTTCACCCAATTGATTGAAGCCCTTCCGATGCATATTTTCCTAGACCCGTGATGATAATACCTGGTATTCCGAATCATCTGTCTTAACTAAGTCTATATAAGCCTCACTGTCTGCGTCTAAAAACAGAGGCTGGGCAAGAGGATTGCATTTTTGAGCAATTGAACTTTCTCGGACAGAGGAAAATACCCATTCACAGCTAGAAAACTCCTTCCAAGAATTTGCAGGCCCTGATTCCATGACGTTTACTTTCTCTGGCTGTTTTGGAGCGCTGTCTCAAGCTCCAGCACACGATCTTCTAGCCTGGATTGTATAACCTCATGCAGACGCAAGCTCAGTTCTCGTGGTGAAACAGTATAGTTTCCAGAGTGAGGGGTGGAGGTGTCCCTTGCATCTTCATTTGACTTGGGTTGTGCAGCTCGGTCATTGATCATGTATGGTCTCAACTCACCTTGACCAAAATCTGCTACAAAGTCCGGGTCAAGCTGCAATATTTGAAGCTCTATTAACAATTTTAAACAAACAGCATAACAAATTCACCTCTATGAAAAAACACAAACAAAAAAAAATCATGTAATCTATACAAATGAGGAGCAATATATCTGTGGCATTTTCGGGAAAATTAGTTTCCATTCTCTAAAGTTAATGTTAAGTATGCCCCCCCATGGTTGCTTCCTTCTTTTCAGAAAAAAAAAAAAAAAAAAATTTTCTTCAAAAGGCTGGAACCACCAATAGGGTTCTTGTTATGATAAAATTTGATATTTATGACGTCAGCAACATTAATCTGGCTTACAAGCAATAATTTTATGCTACCATGTCCATGGAGTGCATTCTGAGTACCAGAACACGTCAGTAACTAGATTACCTGACTGAATGACCAACTATAACGTTATTGATTGCTGAAGGTGATTGAATCACACAGATGTCATAACATTCTGAGAGTACTTTGATCCCCTTTATAAGGAGATCTTGTGTTACCTCATATGATGTGTAAGGGTAGGTGGTGTATAGGACCCACATTGCTTGGGAAGGAGAAGTTCTTGTTTTTTATAATGTTCCAAATGGGTCTTCAATTGTATCATTGACTAATCCTTTTGGAGTATAGGCCATGTGGTTTGGGCCTTCCATTAAGGCATTACAAATAGTATTAGAGTCTATCCCAACCAGAATATGGGACATGAGTTGTGCCACCTACGATGGACTGGCCTGACGAGGACGTTGGGAATTTAAGAGGGAGAGATTGTGATACCTCATATGATGCGTAAGAGTAGGTGGTGTATGGAATCCCTAATTGCTTGGGAAGGAAAAGATCTTGCTCTTTATAATGTTCCAATAGATCTCCAATTGTATCATTGACTAGTCCTTTTGGAGTATAGGCCATGTGGTTTGGGTCTCCCATTGGGAGCTTTACAGATCTCTGGGTTGAACTCATGGAAAAGTAGGAACTTGAGGAGAGGGACTGCACCATATCCTGTATTGCGGTCATAGTTTCTACATTTATTTATTAGAAAACTACATAACAAAAGATGAGTCTTTGAACAGATTTTGTAAAGGGTCAACTTGAAGTAATTTATTAAGTCTGTAATTTAGGTCAATAACATTTAAATAAAATAAAAACTTATGGTAATTACTTGAATTCCAAAATCGAACATTCCACATTAGACAAGTCTGCCCCCCCATTAAGCATTCTGAAAATTTCGAATCCTCAAGAAATCTATTAAAGTTATTTCCCAAAAAACTAGAAGCATCCTTCCTACCAATGAGGGGTTGGATTAGTCTTAAAATTATAGAAAATGGGATATTAAACTCCAAAGATGTAAGTAGGTCATTGCATCAACATAGTACAATTTGGCATATATTTTGAACAAGGAAAAAATATTTTTTTCAAACATAATTAAAAAAAATATATATAGAAAGAAAGGGAATGGTACAGCTGAACATCCAGTCCAATGCAAATGTTACAGCAGCATTGACTGGTGAACTTAAATTATCAACCTGTTATAGCATGCAAAGATAAGAGACAGGCTTACCTCAACAAGATCAGAAAGTCTTCTGTCCAAACTAGATGCGTTTATGTTTAGCTCCAACATCTCAAGTTCTGCTTCAAGTTCTGCTTCAATCTTACTCATAGGTTCAGAGCTCTCCTCCACAGTCCAATCATATATTTTTTCATACTTTGTTGAACTTTCTGTATGCGGTTCAGTGGAAACTGTTATTAAAGCCATGTCGTAGGAGCTGTCAGAAGGATTCTGTGATTTATAGTTTTGGTTATCTAGCTCCTTCACTACCATTGAATCTTTCATCTCTAGTTCATCTTGTAGATCTTGTACAAAGTTTTGAGTCTGCTTCAACAACTCTTTCAGATTGTCTACTTCTCTTTTATTTGTTATGATAGAAGATATTATGCCAAGATAAATCCCAAGACCGTATAGAATAATTCCATCTGGTGACCCTGATAAATGCAAGTGTTAGCAACACGATATAAATTTTCTTTTTGATATGTTTTTTAAACAGTTGGTTATAAAAAAAAGTTTTCTTATTAATCAAAACACGATTCAAGTACATAGGAAGTAAAGGCAAGGAACATAAATGGGCTGCCATGCAAAAGTACAGCACATCAAAGAAGAAAGCTTTGAGATCTTCCATTGTTCTCATGTTGTCTTCAAAATACTGATAACTAGTCATCAACCCGCGCAATGCGTGGGGATAATTACCTATCATGCATTAATTGTCGAAATTTTCTGTTAAAAAAGAATTTAAAATGCAAGAATCTTGTTATAATGTTGAGGAATGACAATCTTTTATATCTCGACAAACATCAAAATTAATTGGTGATTTCAAAATAGAAGAGTTAAGAGGTGAAGAAGACAAATGAGTAAGTAACGAAGAGTCAATGCTATAATAAGACAGTCTTTTTTTTTCTTACTTATAAAAAAATAGTCTTTTTTTCTTTATTGAAAAAGTAATAATAAAACGATGGAAGAGTTGAGTGGTGCGAAAGCAAATAACCACTATAATATGAAAAGTCTTTTTCTCACTCTTTTAAATTATAGTAATTACAAATGGTAGAAAACCTTTCGTCTTCAATTTTTTTTTTTTCAAATCTTACCGTCAAGAAATCGAGTGAGTTTATTGTGGTAATAAAGGCAATACAATGAAAGGTCTTTCTAGTATGTCAAGGGTTGTAATAGGTCAAAAAAATAAAATGAGATGAAATGATGAGGTGATTCAATAGAATACAAAGAAGATGCTTCAAAAATTATGAAGGTAATAGATTTATTTCACACCAAATGCACCACATTAAACACATTGTATCATTTTCAGAATAAATGGTTTGTCATCACTCTAAAATTCACCTTTCCAGCAAGCTAATAGATCTACCGCCCATCTAGGGATTTTTGAGATCAGCACAAAGAGGCCAAAAACTCCTTGCCACAAAGTACTAGCTTTTTCACAATGAAGTAAGAGATCATCCATGTTTCCCCTACCCCCCTGCACATACAACACCACTCAATTATCACATGTATCTTCCATATGTCCTCAAAGGTATGGATCTTTCCTAATCCAGCAGTCCAAACAAAGAAGGCTTCTCTAGGGAGCTCTTACTCCTCCAGATGGACATCAATGGGAAGATAATGCTATTGCAAGAGATCTTTGAAGGTATGATAATTGGATATCAGATATGAGTGCTGTCTTAATTCTGGAAATCACCCACCCGTAGGTAGCCCAAGTGGTAAGGGAGAACTTGTGTGCATGTGCCCCATGTCACAGGTTCGATACTTTGATTTAAGTGGGAGGCCATGGCGGTGGACTGTTGTGCTAGTCTTCCCAGGGGTTTAGGTTTCATGGGTGAGTCCCAAGTGTCAGCCAGTTGGATATGTGCTGGCTGTCTATCTATTTATGGCAGGATTTTGTATATATTGCTGTAGATATCGTGTATTTAGTAGGACTTTTATAGCTTCCTTATTTAGTTAGATTTGATTGTTGTAATGGCTGATTTTCAGCCTTGTAATTAGTGATATTGTTCTATATAATAAGAAGAACCCTCACAATGAGGAACCCAATTGACATGGTATCAGAGCTAGAATTTATTTTCAGTGTCGTCTTGTGGGATTGGGTCTTGTGGTTTTCATATTTTGGGCTCTTTTGAGTGAATTTTCTTGGCTGTCGGAATCTCTGTGGAGATTGACAGAACGGGGGGGTGAGTTTCGGTGACTTTCTTTGGTGGTCTCAGCACCCTCTGTCTTTCTTTGGGGCCCTCTCAAGTTGCTGTTTGCTGTTTGGGCTTGCTGACAAACAAATCTGGTGGGCTTGGAGCTTTCGGGTATTTTGTTTGGTTTCATCATGTCTTCTAGTGAGTCTTTTGGGGTATGCATTTTACTGGAAAAAATTATTCTGCCTGGGAATTCCAGTTTCAGTTGTTTGTTACTGGGAAAGACTTGTGGGGCCATATCAATGGCAGTGATCTGGCTCCTACGGAACCTAAGGAGCTGGCTCAGTGGAAGGTTAAGGACGCACGTGTGATGTCCTGGATCTTAGGATCTGTAAATCCCCTTATTGTGCTCAATCTGAGGCCATATAAGACTGTGAAGACCATGTGGGAGTATTTGCTGAAGGTTTATCATCAGGACAATACTGCCTGCTGTTTTCAATTGGATTATGAGATTGCTAATTACACTCAAGGCAATCTCTTCATTCAGGAGTATTTTTCTAGTTTTCAGAATTTGTGGGGAGAATTCTCTGATATGGTTTACACTAAAGTACTGGCTGCATCTCTCTTAGTTGTTCAAGCTGTTCATGAGCAAAGCAAGAGAGATCAATTTTTGATGAAATTACGCTCTGAATTTGAGGTTACTCGCTCAAATTTGATGAATTAGGATCCTTCTCCATCCTTGGATGTATGTTTTGGAGAATTACTTCGCGAGGAGCAGTGTCTTCTCACACAGGCTATGTTTCAACAAGATTCCCGAATTTCCAATCCTAATGCTGTCGCCTATGCAGCTCACAGGAAAGGGAAGGGTAAGGATATGCGCAAAGTCTAGTGTTTCAGCTGCAAAGAGTTTGGTCAAATTGCCTCCAATTGTGCAAATAAAGTTTGCAACTATTGTAAGAAACCAGGACACTTTGTCAAAGAATGTCCCACTCAGCCTCAGAATCATCAAACCAATGCTTACCAAGCAGTGACCACCTCTTCTGCTCCAACGATGTCCTCAACTTCTTCATCTACAGCTGGACAATCTGTTCTTACTCCTGAAATGGTACAACAGATGATTGTGTCTACCTTCTCCGCCTTAGGGCTCCAAGGTAATGGTACTACTTCGTCTAAGTCTTGGCTTGTTGATTCTGGTGCATCTAATCATATGACCAGTTCATCTTATGCTCTTAGCAATGTTCGTCCATATCATGAGTCTTCTCATATTCAGATTGTTAATGGAAGTCATTTAGCTATTAATGGGGTTGGAAATATTATTTCTTCTTTCAGAGATGTTTATGTGTCTCCTGGACTTTCTACTAGTCTTATTTCTGTTGGCCAATTAGTTGATAACAACTATGATGTCCATTTCTCTCATGGTAGTTGTCTTGTGCAGGATCAGGTGTCGGGAAAGATACTCGCAAAGGGGCCTAAAGTTGGCAGATTATTTCCACTGCATTTTTCCATTCCTAGTTGTTTATCTTTGGCTTGTATGACAGTTAACACTAAGAGTGAAGTGTGGCACAAGCGTTTGGGTCATCCAAACTGTAACAACCCGATCCTAAGTTTAGACTATAAGATAAGTTTTATTATTATTATTTTTTTAATAGGCCAAAAAGCCCAAGCCCATGATATCTTGTTTGGAGTCCATGTTGTGCACAATTCACATCTTATACTGCATGCACGGCTCCAATAGACTTCTGTTCCCACTGCATGCACGCCTCTCTCTTTTTTTCCCTAGGGTTTTCCCCATCACTTATTTATACATGTATAACACATAACCTAGAAATGATCTCCTCTTATCTCTCTCACGTACAAACTTTCTGCCGCCTCCATGATTCGGAAACTGCCATGCACCAATAAGCTAGACGTAGTAAGGATCACGACGAATCCACCATCGACCCAGCCACGGCTCCCCCACTCTCAGCCATCGTACAAGGCGAAGAGTCCCCCAACACAGTAAGCCTCACCATGGGCCACCCTCAACCTCACGATAGCCCCTGTTCTCGCACCGAAAAACAGAGCACCCGCTCTTCCCTTCACAAGCTGCCCAGCCGTGAACCACCCCGAGCAGAGCACCACGTAAGCCAACGGCCAGCCACATCTCTTCCACCTCGTGCCGACTTGTATGCCGAGAAACCCAGCTCAACAGCGTTGCGGCCTCTTGCACCCGTAGATGAGCAACTCGACGCAGCCAGTCCAAGTTGTTTTGCCAGCCACCTTAAGGATGTCGGACCACCACCCACGGCGCCAGAAACCGCCGGCCGAAAATACCCCGTCGAGCCCACTCCTTCCCGATAAGCTCACTGCCGTCCACCAGCCTCTTCTCTCTCTCTGTTGTTTCGGCATAATAGAGCTCCCTCTATCTCTCTCTCGGTGTCGCACCACCCTCCCCAGGAAACCAGTTGCGTCGCTAGCCACTTCCATCCACCAGAGCCACCGTACCGTGCAGCTTCCTCTCTCGGCGAGTCCATTGCAGAAACTTCTCCCTCTCACAGTGAGTTGTTGCTCGACCCTCCTCTGCCTGTAAGCCTTAGTGCTTTTAGTTTTACTTTTATTCCCTGTGAGTGTCGTCTACTCTCATATTAAGTTGCTCTTAGGTTTTAGTTTTAGTAAATGCATATATTGATGAGATTACATATATGTACTTTCTAAACCAGTATCTTGAACTTAAAAGAGTATTTTATGTATAATTATATTTATAAACCTACATTTAAGTCTATGTTAATTATGGATATTAGTACATCATTTTATTTGAAGTTGTGTTGGGCTTAATATTTTAAATGTGAGCTTTTACTTAAATATATATTTATATATAT
>QEOT01006870.1:216677-232849 GCA_003123785.1 Pterocarya stenoptera
ACAAGTTTTTTACGAACTGGAAACGATGGTTATAGAAATAAAACATAATAATAAAATCAATATTTCTTTTTCTTTTTCGTTTATTTATGAGTTTTTTTTTTTTTTTTAAAGATAGTACAAAATAACCAATACATTTTAAATTTCAAATAAAAACTAATTAATAGCCGTTTTGATATTAAGATTATCTTAAAATATATGTGAATAGTGAAAAAATAATTTGTGAATAATAATAAAAAGTAATGAATCGTAATGAAGTAGTTTAAAAATATTTGAGAATAATTGTATTCGAAAACAGGTCTTAAGTGATAGATTTAGTGAAAAGAAACAACAAAAAATGATGGGAGTATTAAGTCAATAGGTTAATCTAATAATTATTGAATATTGACAAATATTTGATCCATGAAAGAAAATTAAAAAAATATATATAAACTCTGTATATTAATAGGTATGTTAAATTATAAATTTTTTATGTTAAAAGTGATATGTTAAGGACATGTTTCACACCACTAACTGCACATATGAGCTGCAATAGATGAGATTGCAGCACGGGGTGCGCGGTGGAACTCTAATGTGTAAGTTAGAGAGAAGTGGTCTCAATATAGGTATATGAATGAATCACAAATACGTTATCTTTATGTGTTATTTATAGGAGTATGAATTGGTATGATAGCTTTTCTGATCCATCGGAGGAGTTATCTATTTTTTTATATTATCCATAACATGTCCATAAGTTCAATCTCTGGGCTTGCAGATCAGCCCCGATTCTTGAGGCCTTAGACTTGGGCCCTCCAACACATATTCCTACGAAGCCCTAAATATCCCTTTCAGTTATCCCACTAATTTCCTTCATGCTTGCATGTGGGGAATTCATCAATTCATTCTTTCACTCTACCCCGCTAGTTTGGGGCAGATGGATGACCCTTGGGATCGTTACTCCTTTTAGCCCGTTGAGAGTCTATGCTAACTAAGGTGCGGGTTTTGGAAGATTCAACCTTCTGTTATGTTCAAGATGTAGCCCAAGTCATCCGTAACTATTCACGCCCTTTTATTCATTATTTTTTCTTTTATTCAAAAAAATGATAACCTACGGCACTATCACCCTTTCGCCTTCCCAAGAATCCCTCATCATTGCTTCTTTTTCCAGCTCCACTTCTTTTATCTTCTTGCGTCATTTCCTCTTCTCGTTTCATTTCCTTCCTTAACTCTCTTCTCAAGTTTCAAGAAACACTCGCCAACTTTCACCATTTTGATCTTGTTTTTTCCAATTCATACAACAATGGCTCAACGTGGTTCTTCCCGTGTTCCCAACTGAGCTTCTGCCCAAGTCCCATCAAGGGATTCCTCCCATTATGCCCCTGAATCGCTTGACTGTCAAACTTTACCTTCGAGGGGTGCGCCATCGCATGAGACTTGACAAAGCTAAGGACTTCGTATCGCATTCCTAACACCGTGGTTCTCACTCTTCCCTTGGAGGGCACTGTCGACGAGGAAGGCTTCTCACGGTTTGCGCCTTCCATTCATCCGCCCCATTTACGATGTCCTTGATTTCCTTCGATTGGCTCCTGCCTAACTTCATTGACACGCTTGGCATGTGCTTTTGTGCTCATGTGTGGTGTTCTTTATGGTTCTAGAACCTTTGGGGGAGATGTACCCAGCTCTAATTGCTACCAGGTAATATTCTGTGTTGTTTTATTCTGTGAAAGGGCTACCAAGTAATATTTGTAGTTTTCGTGTTTGCTCACAACGTTTGGTGGCCTTTGAAAGCCGCCATTCGAATGCCAAATAGTGGAAAAAGGAATTTTTTCTTATTTATGGTGGTGGCTGGGAATTCCCTGCCTCTAAAATGACCATTCAGGACTTCCCCATTGACAGTTTTGAATTTGCCACCCCCGAGGACTAGGGTGCATCCATGCCCGAGGTAGAGATTACAACCTCCTCTTCTATGCCTTCTACTCATTCTTTGGGGAGAGCCCATGTGGAGGGGTAGCGAGCCATGACAGGAGGGGGTTGAAGGCCTTCTCACCTACATTCCCTTCCTCAGGATGGAGCAGTGGCAGAGATGTCTCAACACTTTAAATTTTTTTTTGTCTTCGGTATGACATTGCTAGCTTAGTTGTACTTTTCTTTACATGTATGGTCCATACCTTACTATGTCCTTGTGCTTTGTAGGGCGTGATGGACTTGCTGGCTTGGATTGTGGATGATCGTGTCAACTTAAAATCTGAGGTACATACCAGGCTAATGTTTGGGTTCTTTGCTAAGAAGAAACTGAGTCGGCTACTGGTCGAGAAAACTAAGGTGAAGTCTTACCTTGAGCTCCTTTGCAATGAAGCATGTGAGTTTCGTGGTGAGTTACTTCGCGCCAAATCCCTCAACGCACGTAACAGCTTCTCCTTGCAATTGACGGAGTCCGAAGGAGATTATGCTCGTGCCTAGCTATCCTGCATGAGTGGAGAGTTGGACTCATCTCAATAGTTGTTGGCTGCCGTTGAGCAACGATGCTTAGGGTCTACCCAGGCATTGGCTTCTTCTAAGGAAGTCCGCAGGTAACTTGCCCTTGAGCTTTCAGAATTGAAGGCATCGCTTGAGGAAACTCGTAGGCAATTTGGCCTTCAGCTGTCAGAAATGGAAGGGTCCTACGAGGATCTATGCGGTAGGTTTACTGCTTACAAGAAGGACAAAGAAGAAGTAGATGTCAACCAGGGAAAAATGAACTAAACCATGCTACACTTAGATACGAAAGTGAAGGAGCAGAAGCAACGGTTGTTGGAAATGGAATTAGAATTGGCCGCTTCGAGGGGTGAGCTGGCCCGTTTGCTTCCGCAGCTGGCGGCCACCAAGGCTGTTAGGGATTAGGCCTTTGGATATGGATATGGGGCTGGCATGACCCACTTACGATCTCACCTGCTAGCTAATCCTCGGATTGACTGGAGGCGGTTGGACCTCAACTCCTTCAAACCTGATGAGGTTTCATGCCAGTTCGTGGACACTTTGGGGCCCAATACCATGCCTGATGCCTTCCTATCTGCTCCTTTGCCTTTGAAGCCTCTGGCGACTCCACCTTAATTAAGATTTTTTGTTGCTTTTCTTTTCTTTTCTTTTCTTTTTTCTCTTTCTTTCTGTTTCAAACAATATTTGGGACGATTGTAGTGATAACCCTCTGTTTGTGCTTTCCTTTTATAATGTTGGCTCTTGGTTTAGCCTCATTTTGCATTATTTATATACAAATCCCTTTGAGCTTTCTTTTCATAATATTGGCGCTTAGTTTATCTTGTTCTACATTATAGATATTGACCTTCATGCCCATTGGCTCCACTGTGAGTCTTTGGATTCGACTTTAGTGGCTAAGTAGGGGGTCGTGGGGTCTCTTGATCTCCACGTCCATTGTCTCCACCACGAGTCTTTAGACTCAACTTAGGTGACAAAGTAAGGGGGTCGTGGGGTCTCTTGATCTCCACACACATTGGCTACACCGCGAAGTTTTGGACTCGACTTTGGTGGCTAAGTAAGGAGGTCGTGGGGCCTCTTTCCACCCGATTGACTCCACTGTGAGTCTTTAGACTCGACTTTGGTGGCTAAGTAAGGGGGTCGTGGGGTCTCTTGATCTCCACGCCCATTAGCTGCACTGCGAGTCTTTGGACTCAACTTTGGTAGCTAAGTAAGGGGGTCGTGGGGTTTCTTAACCTCCACATCCATTAGCTACACCACAAGTCTTTAGACTCGACTTTGGTTGCTAAGTATGAGGTGGGACTTGCAAGTTAAAAAATTATCCTCCTTTATTGATCTTACTTTATTGAATATATCTTAGAAAAGAATCAAGGGTAAAATTTCTTCAAATGCTCGGAGTTCCAATGGTGTTGCAACTCCTTTCCTTGACTGTCCTTGAGGCGATATGACCCCGGTCGGTTGCTAGTGACTACTACGTATGATCCTTCCCATCGTGGTCCGAGTTTTCCTTCGTCTTGGGTTGTCACTCTCATTTCTTTGAGCACCAGGTCGCCTACTTTAAAAGATTTGGATTTGACTCGTTTGTTGAAGTAGCGCCCCGCCTTCCTTTTGTTGAGGATATTTTGGATCTCAGCTTCTTCTCTTTTCTCTTCTAGGAGATCAAGGTGCTCTTTGAGCGCCTTGTTGTTCATAGGTTGGCTGAAGTGGCGGGTTTGGTGCCTAGGCAAACCAACTTCTACCGAGGTGACTGCTTCGCTTCCAAAAGTCAATGTGAACAGTGTTTTGCCTATTGGGGTCTTCACAGTTGTCCTATAGGCCCACAACACTCATGGGAGCTCTTCCACCCATTCTGCATTCCTGTCCGTGAGCTTCATTTTTAAAATCCAAAGTAAGGATTTGTTTGTTGCCTCTGCCTGCCCATTAGCTTGTGGATATCCTGGTGACGAGTATTGGCTTAGATTCCTAGCTCTTTGCACCATTCTTTGTAATGTTCTGAATAAAAATGCTTCTCGTTGTCGGAGATTATGCTGAGGCGGATGCCGAACCAGTAAACAATGTTCTTCCACAAAAATTTGGTTATGGCTTTTGCTGTTATGGTTGCAATGGCCTCCGCCTCCCCCTCCACCCATTTTGTAAAATAATCTACAACAATGACTATATGTTTTACCCTTCCCTTCCCTGGCAGGAAGGGACCTACCAGATAAATCCCCCATTGAGCGGATGACCATGGGGCAATAATAGAAAATAATTTCTCGGGAGGACAATGTGGGACGAGGCATAGATCTAGCATTTGATGCACTTCTTTGCAAACTGCTAGGTGTCTCTTAAGGCATTGGGCTAGTAGGAGTATGAAGGTGGTGATAACAGCTAGTTTCAGAGTTTATCTTGGATAACATTTGAATAAATTGGTAGGATAGTTTTCCTAATCCATCGGAGGTGTTATATATTCTCTATACTATCCACTACGTGTCCATAGGTTCAATCTCTAGGCTTGCAGATCATCCTTGATTCTTGAGGCCTCAAACTTGGGCCATCCAACACATGAGCTTAGAAACATAACATTTCTCATAATTGTTATACATAAATCTAATCTCTGTTATTCATTTGACTGGATTAGAATATGTAGAGTTCCTAGCAAAATTTTAAATCCCAATATTCGAACAAAGTTTTTAGAATATTTATCTAAATGTTAATATTTTCAATCCAAGGATGCTTTGTATCCAATTCAAAATAAGTGAAGGGTATGTAATCTCCCCAAAGACCAACCAAATAAAAAGAATAGAAATAATATTTTCAATTTTAAGGTGTGTAAGTCTCGTGTACTTTCTTTTAAAAAATTGAGTAAATCTAATATCCATATAAAAAATTATTTTTTAATAGTGGACATCACTTTTTTTAAAAAGAGTGCACAGAACTTACATTTTTCAGAACTATATATTGCATTACTCTAAAAGAAAAAAGATCCAATTTATTACTCTTTTATTTGGTAGCAATAAATTTCTTGGAGTAACTACATAATAAATGAAAATTTAAAAGTTTAGCTTTATTTTTAATGACCTTTTTTATTTTTAAGTGAATTTCCAAATTGTAGTTTATATTTCCCTATGTTAGTTATTTTATTTCTTAATATAAGTTTTCTATATTTAATGAAGTGGTTTGATAATTGGGCATTCTATATCCTGTAAATTGACAATTGTGTCTTTTTACATGTGCCATTCTACAATTGACTATGACATGAATTTTTTTCTCACATAAAACTCAAATTTTAAAATTAGCTTAAAAACAAAATCAATCCCTAAGTTTTATTTGCGGAAAGCTCACTAACCTTCTAATTTTAACACTTTCAATTCTTGAACTCGAGACTTTGTGCAATTAAATCCATTTATCCAATCTCGTTAGATCAACTAACAATATTGTTCTATAAAAAAAAAAAAGAAACTAACAATACTATTGTCACGTGTCAACTAGTAAGAATTGAATATGTGGCCCAAACTATCAAGATAACCACTTTATTAAAAAATAAATAAAAGAAGAATATGGGTTAAAGATAAAAGAGTAATACTAGATATAATCGTGAAGTGTATAAATATCTTATAATTATTTTTAAAAAGTACAATCTATTATTAAAAAATTAATTTATTTTTATATAAAATTTCGTATTTATCATTACTGTAAGAGAGGGGACTAGATGACCGTGAGGCGGGAAAAAGTGAATGTCCTTCGTACCTACCGTGCCAAACCCCCAGCATGAGTCTTGAGAGGCGATATATTCAAATGCCACGTGTCAAGTAGGGTTGCGTGGAGTAAAATTCTATAAAACATCACAACGGCCAAACATTAATATTGTTTCTTCTTGTTGTCGAAGGGGGCGATTTTATCTAGGAGTCGCTACACTACACCAAGCCAGCACGTATTTTCTTTACGAAGTGGTACCACCTGTATCTACAAAGCAAAGCCAAAAGCTAGAAGCCAGAATTGGCCCTAAACAGCTTCTGATATTTCTTCTTTTTCGTGTGGTTAGTGTTCAGATAAAATATTGGTTTGGTATTTCATGCCCACCAATATATTTTTATCCAAACCAAAAGACATATATATAGGAAAATTTTATACACTATACTACCATCTCACTTTCATCTCATTAAATAAGGTGTGACACATTTATCATCATTAAATGATTCTTTATTGCATGATTCTTTATCATCTAATAGTAATGAATGTGTCATATACTACTTAGTATGATCAAAATATAATAAGAGTGTAGTGTATAACATTACTCATATATATATTTAAAATCCGCACTAGTGACGATTTAATTATGTGTCGTTTATATAAAACGACTTCAAACCAGAGCATGCAACATATCTATAAAGAATGTCATTTGTGCTCGAAAGCCAAGCCTTCTCACTCTTAGGTCAAACTGGAAGAATGATCTGCCTTGTACGACTGCCCCCTCTCTCTTGACATTGCGAAAGTCTCCCTTTTCAAATACATGAATTTTTTCATATACTTAAAACAGACGGTATTTTTGTAAGATAAAAGTGAACATTGTTAATAATACACTACATATAATTATTCTAACCAAACCAAGTGATTTGTGTATTGAAATACAAATATAAATTAGGGCTAGTGGCCACATACATGGCCAGCCTATAGCACCTCATTCCTTATGAAGGTTTAGGAGAGGATTCGTGGTGTCAAGGGTGCTGACCAATGATTAACACCCAAAAGAGAATTGAACTAGACATGTAATTTTCGGGAGGGAAGTTGTGACGCTCCCAAATTCTGCTTGGGATCAGACGGATTCTGAAGCGTTGGGACATGCAACACAATGTTACCTACCCCAGTTCATGACAAATAAAGATGCAATGTACTTAACATGCATATAGTAATATGCAATATTTGTAGCGCATATTTTTTTTAAGCAATACTATGCACCAAATAAGATATATTACAAAACATTGAAAACATAATTCATAAACTGAATGTGATAGACATTCAAGATTACAGCATAAGTCCAAAAAGTTTGTAATCATAAGAGTGCTGGAGACTGAGCTTTTTAAGTACAATCAGAAACTAAAGCAACTACTAGGCTAATCTATTGAGTAGCTCATGCAACTTAGTCAAGAGTGCCATAATACTAATGATAAATCGGAGCATTGAGGTTATGAGCTCCGAGTCGTGCCGTCATCTTCTAATTGACCGTCTCCAGTCGGTTAACCTCTGGTGTGCCTCCTGATCCTGACACATGGTCTACCATTCAGGGGGGAATGATAGTTGGGACTACCATGATGAGATTTGATTATAAAGTTTAGCAAGTTAACAAAGAACTTAATTGACAGTTTAAAGATGCATGCATGACAGTAAAATCATGAATGCATAACTTGATCATAAATAAGCTTGACGTGACTTGACATTTAACATGATGTGTATTGACATGACTTGAACTTGAAATTGAACTAAAACTGACTTGATAGTACATGAACTAAACATGGATTGAACTTGAATTGAATGTGAATTGAATATGAACTTGAACTTGAAATACATGAGCTTGAACGTGAAATATATGAACTTGAATGTGAAATACATGAACTTGAACGTGGAACTAAATGTGAGACTGAACACGAACTCTAACAATCAAAATGATTTCGTCAATTATTTCATCAAGATTAGTAAACAATCATAATGATTCCACCCAACATATTCTGTTAGAGATACTCAGATAATCAGAATGATTACACCATGAGTATTTTAAATGAGATACCTGATGTGGGAATTTAATTCACACATTTTCTTAGTCTTAATTGTTTTGATTCAAAGTGTTTTATATGTTTCTCAACTCGTTTGTCTAGAATTTTAGGTGTCTTTTACTTCTTGAGAATTCTTGGTATTTTGCAAGTGTTTAATTAGTGAATTAGGTTGAAATTGAGCTGATCTAGTCAAAACAAAACACTGTTTGGTTTTTGAGTTCTAACTAGAGCTACACACCTTTGTTTCATGTGTCGTTTATCTTGCTGGACAGCTAAGAGGTAGCCCTAAAACTTTTATGAAGAGTTCAAAATCCAGTTCTACGGTTTTGAAGTTAGAAACTTAGAAGAAACAAAGAAGTCTGAATCTATCTAGAACTTTATTGCAGCCCAAACCCTATTTTGGTTTTCAGCTTGTATTTAGAGTTTTAGAAGTCAGAATAAAGCAAGCTTAAATGCGTTGGAAAGCTAAAAACGAGATCTAAAACTTTTATGAGGTTTTATCTCCAAAATAGGTCGTTTTGATGCTCCAAATCTAGATGGAATTAGGGAAGCCAATAATTATGAATTTTCAGTAGCAACAGATATGGGGAATATCTCTTGTTTTAAAATTTGAAAAGAGAATCAATTTTGAATGGATTGGATGGACTGCACATATGGAAGGAGGGCTTTGAAAAATAAAAAGTTCCAGAAAAAAAGATAAAAAGAAAAAGGAGAAAGAAAAAAAGAAATTACAGAAGGAATTCACAAGAAATTCAAATTCGAAATGCGCTAGGGACGACCTAAACATATTTTAGTGTTTTGACTGTAACTTCCTACTCACATTTCGGATTGATGGATTTCTTTATGGGTTGGAAAGATATCGGAAAGGGTTACAACTTTGTCTCTAATAAGAATTTCAAACATCAAACTCCTCAAGCACGTACTTGACTGCCAAGATAAGTCCTAAAATTAGAAAAACCTTAGGGCTTCTTTCTACCATATATAAGCATATTATTGGCATGAAATTGAGAAAGGGGGGGCTTGATTGCTCGTGGCTGGAGTTGAATGCTTCATCTTCATCAACCTATTTCAAGAAAAAGAGTTTTATTCTCTTTTATTTAATTTTCTTTCGATGTCTTCTAATAAGAACATGGTTGATTTCATATTTGTTGTGAATTAATTTTATTTTCTAGAGTTTAAATGTAGTCTAGCATTGAACACATAATTTATGTTCTAAGTTATTTTATTTTTAATAGTTTCATGATTGAGTGTTTATTCATTGTTCTTAATGTTTGCAATTTTTTAGCTAATTATTGTTCGATCTATTGAATCGCAATGAGACGAAGAATTGCTTTGTGATTAGAGCTCTAGAATTAAGCACCATTAGTTAAGTGAAAGTAGAGATACTTTACTGTGATTAGTGTGACTTTTAAGAAAAATCCAAAGAACTTAATGAATATTCAATTAATTAAGTTCACATAGAGATATATAGTTACTAATTGAAGACATTTTAAGTATTGTTCGAAAGAACATATTAAATAGTTAATGGATTTTTATCATTAATTTAGGATAATTGGAATTTTATAATAAGGAATAATAAATTGTGTGGAATTCGCTAAGTGAAATCAAATGCTCTAGATCTATTCTTATGATCTTTAAAATCTTAATTTTAATATTCTTTTCTTCAATTTAGTTTAGATAATCTATTCTTTAAATTTCAATTTTTCAAATAGTAATTAATTTAGTAAATTCAGTACTAATAGCATAATTAATCTCTGTGAGTTTGATATCTGTTTTCTTTAAAACACTTTACTACTTGTTACGATTCTGTGCACTTGCAGATATTTTAAGCACAACAATACCATAACAATCAAAATGATTACGCTAGGAGTATCTAGTAATATTCAAACAATCAAAATGAGCAAAGAGCATTTGAGTAGAAGTATTCTACCAATCAAAATGATTATGCCGAAAGTACCTCGCGTGAATTATCAATGAAGATACTAGCATAATCATAGTGATTACATCATGAGTATCCCAGACATGCCTGGCTAAGAAAATACTATTTTTGAGACATGACGTAACGTGAAACAAGATAACAGATGACATGACATGTACTTGAGATGAATAACATGACATAACATGAAATAGTTAAACATTTCGTGATGTAACCTGTAACATTTCGTGACATGACAGAACATGTAACAGTTAATATTTCATGATATGTTATAACATGTGACAGATAAACATTTTGTGACATAGTATATTTATGTAACAGATAAACATTTCATGACATAGCATATGTTTGTAACAGATAAATATTGCGTGATAGATTATAAGGTATAACAGACATACATTTAGTGACATGCATAGCATGACATATATGATAACATAACATGGCATATATGATAACATAAGAACATAGAAAACAATTCTCTTACCAATACACATACATAGTTTTCTGATAGTAAGTTAGAAATTAACTTACAGTAATCGTTGCGTGACAAATAAAAATGTGCAAAATAAGAGAAAATGTAAATAGATATTTCTAAACGTAAAAAACTCATCACTAACTGTAACAACCCGCTCCTTCTTTCTGACGTAAGCAAATTTCGTCCGATGTAACAGTCCACCCCTTATCTAGTGACTGCGAGTCTTGTTATGCGTGCCGAACCTTGATGGTGTATTTTTAAAGATATTATATGATTTCTAAAGCTAGCTTAGTGTTTTGAAGTCACGAGTATTTTAAATGGGACATTCCTAGAGTTATTGTAGGAAATCATTTTATTAAAATGATTTCAGTTATTTGATATATTATGGGATTTAAATTATGTTGAAAATACTAAATTAATTTAATGATTTTATTCTCTTAAAAGTAATTAGCAAAACTTCATCATTTTATTTAATGATGAAAGAATATTATTTTATGAACTAAAGTTTAGTTTAAATAATATTCTATCTTAATTCCTCTCAGTGCTTTTAATTAAGTTAATGTTTACGCATTTTCAAATCAATATTCAAAGCCCACCGTTAGATCATTTTGAAGACCCCAAGATGAGGGATTTGGATTAAAACCCTAGCTCTCTCTCTCTCTCTCTCTCAAACTTTTCCCTTCCCTCTCTCTCACTTTCCTCTCCCTCATGTGTACATTGCCTCCCTCCACCCGATCGGTTCCTTCAGCCCAGCCCGGCCCAGCCCAGCCTCACTGCCACCACCGACGACTTCCCCTCACGCCGGTGACCAAGCCAGCCACCACCGATCTCCCCCATGCGCAACTCTCTCTCCTCCTGCAGCTCCTTATTCAAGGGTTCATCGTGCGCAGCTCCTAGCTTTGGTATCAAGGGGATAGCAACTGAGCAGCCGCTTTTCCTCCATGTTTTGGGCTGCGAACCAGGATCATTCAACGCCTTTTATCTCTCACACTTCGCATTTTGCATTTACAATCTTTTTTTCTAAAGAGAGCCTGAGAAATCGTAGTGGTGGGTTCGAACTGACTGGAAACCCACATCACTAATGGGTTGATTCATGGTATTGTTGGCCTATATAACAACATAAATGAACCGGCCATGTAAGTGGGCCAACCAAGACCTAAACTTGCATACAAAGACCATAGAGGTTTGATCCCGAAACATAACATTTATATACATGTGTTGTCGGAATAGTAGTAGCAAAGCCGCCTAGTCACCTTCTCGAAGGTGCATATCAGCCTCATCGACAAGGAGGCCCAGCTTTACTTACTTTTCCAGTGTCCAGATCGTGGTCATCACTTTCTATCTACAGACATGCCCTACATGTTCGGTCAATCGATGAGGCTAAGACTTAAAAGCACCATGGATCCAATTGGCCATGAGATCAATGTTGCACTTATGCACAAACTACCATCTACCCCATGGAGAGTCGAAGAATGCCAGTCTTGGGGTACTGGCCCTCTTAATATGGGAAGAAACTTTAGTGCACTATGAGTGCCAAAAGAATAGAAAGTTGGAGACTCTTAAGAGGAGTAAAGCCTCCAAATAACATTGATTGGTTTTGTATGGGAGATTTCAATCAGATCCTTCAATAAAATGAGAAATATGGTGTTGCTCTTAGACCTGATACTCAAATGGAATGATTTAGAGAAGTAATTGATGGGTGTGGTTTAACTGATTTGGGCTACCAAGGGGAAATATTTACATGGAGTAACAATAGAGAAGGCAGTGAATTCACAAAGCAGGAAAAATTGGATCGAGCACGGGGCAATTCTAAGTGGCACAATCTATATGTTGGAAACAGTGTTAGGACACTTGCAACTCAATGTTTTGGTCATTATCCTCTCCTTATTACAATGCACAACTAGTTGGAAGCAAGTCGAAAAATGATAATCTTTAGGTATAAAGCAAGCTGAGCAAAAAAAGGGGATTGCAAATTGTTAATTAGTGAAGCTTGGACTCATTCAACATGTGCAGACAATCCTCTAAGGGCAGCAACAAATGGTTTAAAGAGATGTCATGATAGTTTTGTTAAATGGAGCAAGGAGGTGCACATAAGTCATAAATGAATTATTAATGCTAAGCTTGATTAGATAAAATATCTCCTTGGGGCTAATGTTGGTAGTTATAATAGAGAGATAAAAGAATTGCAGAAGGAGGTAGATTTTTTGCTTGAAGAAGAAGACTTGAAATGTAAACAAAGAGCAAAACAAACATGGTTGAATGAGGGGGATAGAAACGCAAAAGTTTTCCATATGTGTGCAAACCAGAAAAGGATAATCAATACCATCAAAAGCATCATAGATAGGAGGGACATTCTGCTACTTCACCAGTGGAGATTAGCCAACTCTTTCAAAAGTTCTTCCAAGAGCTTTTTGCAACTTCACTCCCTGAAGGAATAGAAGAGTGCCTGCAGTCTATGGATTACATAATCACAGAGGAAATGAATGATAAATTGCTCCAAGATTTCACTGCTACAGAAGTAAAGGAAGCTGTTTTTCAAATGAATCCTTCAAGCTCACCTAGCCTTGATGGTTTCCCTGCAACCTTTTACCAAAACCATTGGAACACAGTAGGTCCAGATGTACGTGTAGCACTCATCAAAGCTTTAAAATCTGAAGTTTGGATAGATCACTTAAATGAAACTCATATAACTCTCATTTCAAAGCTCAAACCTCCAACAAAAGTAACAGAATTAAGACCCATAAGCCTTTGCAATGTGATCTACAAGATTATAGCAAAAATCCTACCAATAGACTGAAGTCCATCCTTCCTATGATTATTTCTCCAACTCAAAGCGCTTTTGTTCCAAGTAGATTGATCACAAACAATGTGATTGTGTCCTTTGAGTCTATGCACACTATGAAAGGAAGAATGAAAGGGAATGATGATTACATGGCTTTGAAACGTAATATGAGCAAGGCATAAGACATGATTGAGTGGGTTTCCTAAGGTGGATTGATGTTATCATAAAGTGTGCTTTTACTGTTTCTTATTCATTAATCATAAATGGAGTCCCACAAAGAGCTTTCAAACTGACAAGGGGCATTAGGCAAGGTTAGCCTCTATCACCCTACCTTTTCGTTCTATTCTTAGAAGCTTTAAGTAATCTCCTCAACAAAGCAGAAGATTCAGGCCCTCATCACTGGTATTCCAATGGCCAGAGGACTACTTATTAACCATTTATTTTTTGCAAATGATAGCTTTCTCTTATGTAAGGCAAACTCACTGGAGTGGAGTAAGCTTCTCAGCTTGTTGGGTTCTTATGAAAAAGCATTAAGCCAAAGACTGAACAAGGACAAAACCTCAATCTTCTTAAGCAACAACACCAGAAAAGATACAAAAAAACATCATCATCAGCATAGTAGGGATCAGATCTACTGAATCTTATGAAAAGTATGGCCTTCCAGCACTTGTTGAAATATCTCATTCAAAATCTTTCAGGGGCATTCTGGATAGGTGGGGACTAGGGTTGGTAAAGTAATTGGAAGATGAAGGTCCTTTCACAAGCTGGAAAGGAAATTTTGCTTAAATAAGTTATACAAGCTATTCAAACCTATGGTATGGGAGTGCACAGACTTCCAAAAACACTGTTGCAGGAACTTATCAAAATCATGAAAGGTTATTGGTAAGGCCAGCAAGCAAATGATTGGAAGATTCATTGGATAAATTGGGATCAAATCGGAAAGGATAAATCTAGGGGGTCTTGGGCTTAGAAATTTTGAAAACTTTAACATTGCAATGCTGGCAAAGATATTGGTGCAGAATTCGGGCTCATTGGCAGCTAAAGTGTTTAAGCTCAAATACTATCCAAAGGTTGAATTCTCTAGTAAAATTAGGAAGGAACCCATCAAGCAAAATTAGGAAGGAACCCATCTACGTATGGAAGGGTTTGTAGGTAGGAATACCCTTTCTTGAAGAAGGCTTTTTTTGGAGAATAAGGAATGGTGAAATAGCAAGGATCTGAACGGACAAGTGGATCCCTCAACCAACATCTTTTAGGCGTCAAAGTGCAGTCAGGCTACTCAATGAAGATGCAAAAGTTGTAGACCTCATTAACACACAAAACAACGGAATCTTAATATGCTCAAGGATGTTTTCACGATTGCTGAAGCTCAAATCATTAGAGGAACTCCCATTAGTCCATATAATAGACCAGATAAACATATTTGGAGATGCACTGCTAATGGTTTATTTTATGTTAAAAGTGCATACCATTTCCAAGGAGAATTACAAGACCAACTAAGGGGACAACCTCAAACACACTACAAAAAAAGAAGTCTGGACTAAGACATGGAAACTGACAGTTCCAAATGCAGGAATGACCTTTAAATGGAGAGTTTGCCTTAATGCACTTCCCACCAAGTTAAATATGTTCAAGAAGAAGGAATTTGACAATCCAAACTATCCTTTTTGTTTACATGAATCTGAAACAGTTGAGCATGCGTTATGGAAATGTATTTCAGCTAGAGATGTTTGGGGGCAATGCTAAAACAAGATTCAAAAGAGCATGATAATGCATGAGTCTTTTAAGGACACCCTGGAATCCATGGTTGATAAGCTTGCCAAGGTGGATTGGAAGAGATGGCAGTGGTATTATGGAAGACCTAGAAAAGGAGGAATGACTTGCTTTTCAAGGTAGAACTCACACATCCAAGTAGTCTAGTGACACGATCAAGACAGCTCTTGCAAGATCTCAAATCTTTGGAACACAAGACTACAAACAAATAAGCAAGATCTACAAAACAACAAGGTTGTTGGGAGGCTCCTCCAAAGGGTGTTTTAAAATCAATTGGTATGTTGCTGTTGATAAAAGTCACTGCAAAGTAGGTGTTGGGGTCATAGTCATGATTGGGAAGGGAACGTTTTGGCGACAATGAGGATGAAAAGAGTTTGTTCCGAGATCCTTTCTTAGTAGAATCTTATGATGCACTACAAGCCACTATCTTTGGCAATGATTTGGGGCTAAGAAGTATTATCCTAAAGAGAGTTTCTATCAAAGTTGTCAAGGCCATACAAGGATCGGAAGACCACTGGAACAACATAGACTTGCTATTATCAGATATAAGACAAATGGTAAAAAAATTTGATCATTGGTTTGGCTTTTTTTATTTTTTATTTTTTATAGGAAATAGACATTATTTCATTCCATGAAGGAAGTAAGTTACAGCTGTGACTCAAGATACAAGCCAAACTACACATCTGTTGTAAGCTTCCCTGCACACAATTTTTTTTGTTACGGACATTGTCTTAACTTCTAGAAACTCTTAACTGAGTATTATCTCCGCATAAAAATAAAGATAAACCATTCCCTACCTCCAAAGGAGGAAAGTGTATCCAACCTGCATCCCCCAACGGAAGAGAAGGAAAAACCACCCCCATCCTCCTAAAAGGAGGAGAAGGAAAACCACCACCCTCCTCCAAAAGAGGAGGGGTTCTCCTGCTATGGACATAAAGTCCAATAACCTATTTCATTCTATTTTTTATCTAAAATAAAAATACAGACCTGCAAATACATAAAAAAAAAAAA
>QEOT01006870.1:232886-332032 GCA_003123785.1 Pterocarya stenoptera
AGAGTCCTCTGCCTCTGAGAATCAACCGATTCCAGAGTACGGCTTCATAATTCGGGGATTTGTAAATAAAACAGCATACTTTCCGAGCTTGCCAATGATCAACTAAGCAGCTCTATCCTCCGTCAACTATCAAGACAAAATTGCGAAGCCCTCAATCATATGACTAAATTATGAAAGACTCACTAGGTGAGAATTGGTCCAAAAACATGCCATTCCTGACATCAATTTCCTTTTCTGGTATCATAATTTCTTGCGAGCCTTATAGCCCATGGGCTTTGATCAGGTGACCAACAAGTTGAGAACCCAAGTATGGCACACCATCTTAAATTCAAAAGTGCAACAGCAACGTTCTCCTCAGAGTTCTTGAATAATTGCAGTATCCGCGACTCTGCTTCTGAGTCTTCGGCAAGGATAAAATCATCCTCAAACTGTGTCTTTTCATGATGAGTGCCATCTTCTTCACTCAACATTCGCATACTCAAAACCTGCAATGCTTCTACAGCTGTGCCGTGAAAACCCTGGTCCACATATGCAGAAAACACGTAATGGCAGGTAGATGAATCAGGCTGGATTTTCTCTTGGTGCATCCTCTCAACAATAAACTCAATTACATCAATCCTTCCCTGACATATGGAAGAAAAATGATAACAATGTTTCAGACAAGTAGTAGAAAATGGAACATACCTGACATGCCCAAGAAACAACAATCAAACTACATTTCTCATGACTACGTGTGTGGATAGGTCTAACTTAATGTTGCAATTTGTGTTTTTAACAGCCAGGTTGAGGACTTGTGGCTTTAATTATCACAGATGAAATAAAATGGTGATTTTTCAATTAAAAAAAGTGTGAAAGGAAGAAAATGTTGGTTCCCTATTTTTATGCAAACACCTCTTCTGGAAGCGCTAGGCACAAATGTTTTGACATCCATCAAGTGTGCATGAAGGCAAAAATATGTTTCATGTTATATGAAGGCACAAATCTAACATTGCATGCATGCTCGTCATAATTGCAATACCTGATAAAGATACATAAGATTTTATCCAGAGGAAAAATAAGAAGCAAATTAAGGCAGGAAGTTAGTGAGGTCTTCCTACCCTTCCAAACACGCATTAAGTATTGATACTAATATTAAACCTGAAGTAACTACAAATTTTACTTTGGGCATTTTAGGTTTTTGCAAAAGAAATACTTCAAATTCAACACCTAAAAGGGAGAGAGATGGGAAGGGATAACAGGACATGAGATTCAGTACCCTTTCACATGCTTTTCGAAGAATGGTATTAAATAAAAGCACATCAAGATCATGCCCTTCTGAGAACGCTTGATCCAAAAGATTCAATGCTTCATCAAAATTCTCATCTTCCAACAGAATCTGGAACAAATTAAACTCAGCATTAAGTATATTGAAAATCCCAAATCCAATATATATTTGTAGTCATCAATGCCAAATCTGATAATCATTAGAAAGTATTCCAGTGTGAAAAACCAGTATGCATCTTTTAAACAATGAGTAGCAAACGAGAGTCACATGCTAATTAACATACTATTGGTTTCCCCACATTCCTTGATAACTATTGCGTGTTTTGCCTTACCATTCAGTACGAATAAAATTACCTTGAATCACAGCTATTGCAGGGTCAGTCATCTGTGTATCATCCTCTCCAGTGATATATCACTCTGTTAATGGTGTGGTGTCTTGTAATTTTGAGGCATGACAGATAACCTAATGGAAAGCTTCCAATATATAACTAGAAGAGCTATGCTTGATCTATAAGCTCAAGAAACATCTCTCATAAGCTGGAGTAACTAATATGAGGATGTTAACTGCTAACAAATTAATTACACATCGATAAAATTGTAATTTACTGATAATATTTTTTTATTGGTACCGATATAAAAATTACGAGACAAGAGAGAGTATAACCTAAATTACAGGACAATTGGGTAGCACCTGCTGAAGAGACCAGGAAAACTTCGGAGGTGACCAAGATAAAAACTAACTGAACTGATGGTGTTACAAGGGTGGAGGGAAATTGAAAAAAGAACGTGGGTTGAAACCATAAGCATAAATGTGGTTGCATGCGAGATCAGAATTGTTGATCAACAAGGGCAATAAGAAGACAGTTGGACAGGTACTGAGTGGTCCATCGTTCTCACATTGGACCACTCGACTAATTTTAAATTATATATGCATGTAACTATATTTAAAGATAATTTTATTCAGCCACTTACGGGTCCCCTAGGTTCCGTCTCTGTATATGAAGACAGCACCTTTTTAGATGCATACTTCTAACAACATACGGCAGGATCAGGGATTACATAGAAGTACCTTTATGAGAGCAGTGTAAGTCAATGTCTGAGGATAAAACCCATCACGCACCATCATGGAAACCAGTGAACAAGCAGATTTGAAACATCTTAAAATGCTACAACAATCGATCATTATATTATAAGTCGCAGCATCTGGGGTGAAGCCACATGACTTCATATTTTTGAATATTTCTACTGCCATGTCACTCTGCATGCCAACCAGAAACATGGAATGGGCAAACACGTTATAAATAACCCCCATGCCTCAGAGAAATAGCAACTAGAACAATCAAATAGTGCAGGTACCACTTACTTCCTTGGCCTCAACAAGTGAATGAATCACCGTATTATACATAGCTGTTCCGAGAAAAGCGTTATTACGGCAGAAAAGGTTCTCTGCCACTCGTAAATATTGGATCAGCTCTCGTATCATTCCCTCTGCTCCAAGAGCTATCAACTGGAGAGAAGAAAAAATGAATGAGTACCATAAATTAGGTCCTGAAAAAAAAAAAAAAAAAAAACCCTACCACATTAGCTTCAGGCCAGATGATGGTCGTGGCACTCTGTTATTAAAACAGAGGCCAATGGAAGCAAGATGCAAGGGGTGTATCATTTCTGTTCAAGCCAAATGAAACACTATCTACCAGTGCAAGGATGGTAGATATACAAATCAAAGAGTACATCCTATACACCATTTACATTCCTAGCTCCATAATATAACAAGGAAGAAACATGCCACGTCCCTATGAGAACATCAGTGCACAAAAGTACACTTTGTTATCTCATAAACAGATGGTAAAAATGTATGACAATATAACAATTGAATTATACCCTGACGCTATAATCCAATCTTTATCTTAAGCAGTCAACTCTATTTAGGTCAGTTTCAATTAAAAGGATCAAAATAATGAGACTAGGAGTTACCAGGTTCTTCATTGACAAATGACTGTGCTGAAAACCATTTTTCGCCATATCCATTTCAATAGCATTTATTCTTTTACCAGCATCTACCTGTGACAGCATATTTCCCTCTTCATACGGGGCATTCACATTCCCAAATAATGAAAACAACAGTTCATATGTCCCGATATCTGGCAGAATCTTCAAATGTTTCATTTTAGCCAATATCTGCACTGCACGTTCAGGTTGGTCCTGTGGATTCAATGCAACATAATTTTGGTTAGATGGAGAGACCAATAAACCCTAACAGAATTAGCAATCTTTTTTTTTTTTTTTTTTTAATAGGTAACAGAATTAGCAATCTAGTGCTAGTGAACTTCAGCTTAATATTAACACAATAACCTTTGATGGAGATGAATTTGGGGAGAATCGCTAGAAAAATCCTACTTGATGCTTCTATATTGTAGCCCCAGCTAACATAAGCAACTTATTTGACATGCCTATTAAATGTAGATCCTAATATCAGAGCCAATTAAGCAATAACTTCTCCAAAAACAAGAATAGAAGACACATGATTTGCATAAAAGGTTGCTACAACATTTTCTAACCAGAAACATAGTTAAAGCAAATTGGCCTTTCAATATTTAACTTGTCTTTACACTCTGACCCATGGTGAACATACACTGGAGGGATATTCCATCTCATAGTCTTGAGAAGTGAAGTAATAAAAAAGGAGACAACAAAACAGTATAAGGTACATAGTTGAGTATAGACTCCCAACAATTATTTCAACTCACCAATCTGTCACATGCTGCAAGACAAGCATTATATGGTTGAGGATATGGTGATTTGGTAATTTGATCCAGCAGGGACTCAGCTAAATTCAGTTCTAGCGCTTTGCTGCAACCCATTGAAAGAGTAGCAAGAGTAGAATCATATGGCTTCAAATTCCTCTGTTGCATTACTTTTAACTGCAAGAGTATGAAAAGGAGAAAATACATCTTACATAGAAAATATCTCTCATATAAAGAGAAGGCCAAACAGGGTGCAATGAATATCCAGCAAGTTGGCAGAATGCGATTTCTGAAGATAGCTTATGTATGCAGTAATCAATATAACTTACCACTTCCATGCCATAGTTGTAACCTTTCTCAGAAACAACCGCTCTAACAAAACCATCATATGTGTGGCTTGACGGTTGCAACCCGAGATTTTTCATCTAGACAGAAATGGGCCATTACTTAATTACACACTTAAAATGCTGATCTGATGATGAATCAAATGCAAATGAAACTAAAAAGGAAAAAACAATAAGTAAACAATAATGCAGAGTAAAAACAGAAAACAAAATTATTGTTGTGAGAGAGAATACAGTTTTTGTCGAAGCTGTGCAGAGACATAATGGGGCATAAAAGTTGTAGAAATAAAACAATATAATCTTTTTCATAAGCAGAAAAGGTTTCAAACAGAATTAAGCAATGACAAACTTAAATAAATGGTTATCGTACCTGTAAAATCAACTGCTCTGCCAACCCACAATTGCGAGCTTGTGCACATGCATGTATCACATCATTGAAAGACCATCTCAAAATCTTCGTAACAGGCATGGTTTCAGATTTACTAACCATACTTATTCCACTACTTTCAGCTTCACTATTCTCCATGCTAGGATTGAATTGCTCTATGTTGCTGGGAAAACTATTGAATTTCTTACAGTCAATGGAAGGAATAGACTGTTCATTCCCCTGCAAGTCAAACTTTGTTGAGCCTAGAGCCTCATTTGAAGGTATAGGAATGTCCAATCTTGAACAATACAGCTTTCCTTCAGCAGTTCTATTAACAAAAATGCTACCCCTGAGGGCTAAAGCCACCATATTTTGCAAAGTCTCATATGCAGATTTTAGGTCTCCCAACCTTGTAAAAGACCAAATGAACTTCCGCAAAGGAATGATGCTGAAACTGTAGTGTTTGATATAGTCCTCCCAGATTTCATGAACAGCAGACAAGTTTTGCTGCCAAACTGCAAACTGAACAAAACAAAAACACAAAGAAAAGAATAATCTTCACTTAGACTTCAAAAACAGAAAAGCAGCTTTTATCTGCCGTAAATACTTCACAGCATAGATGATGAAACAAAAATATAACCCATATTGCACTTACTAAATTGCAACCTGCCTCAGGTTGGTACCCTATTACATATAAGTATATTATACATTTTTTTTGGTTAAGTTAAAATTTCTTGGGCAAGTGTCCATTATGCAGTTACTGTAACAAGATAAATATGAGGTACTGACTCATATTCCAACCAACAACCAACTATATTACTAGATACTATTTTACTCGATAAATATTTTTTTCATAAGTATATATTTTTTTTATAAGTAAGAAACAAGTTAATGGGGTGATTTTTCGTAAGTATATTTTACTCAATAAATATTCATGAAACTAAACTGTTACTTCATAATAAATACATGCCCCAAAATCACAATCACCATATATCAGCTTTTATCTCTGCTTCTGCATCTCTTTGCCGTACCAACATGATCCCCTCATTTCTCCTTAAATATGTAACTATAACAAGAAGTGGAATAAAGTTCAGATGACGCTTCAGTTTTCAATCGCAAAAAAGCAGATAAAAAAACTCCCTAATGAGGTTGGCAAGCACAAAAAATTGCTCACTAACAAGCATGTGACTCGGCATTTTTCATAACTCAAAACGTTTATGTCAATTGTGATGAACCACACATTTGCACCCCTTTAAAACATCAGTAAAACTACTTCCTATGTGTAAACTGTTTAAGATGTCACAAAACCAATTGTAGAAATATTGAAAAGGGAAGAAATAAAATCATCTACTGCCTTAGGAATGTATTAAAGATACAGCTTGTGCCTTTGAGAGAAGAAAAGAAAACCCAATCACAAGAATCATACCGAGACCAAAACTCTTTGTAAGTTCACCTTAAGAAGCTCTGAATAGGTTACTTCATTCTTCCCCACCATTCGGTGCTCCATTAGATCCAAACATTGATTGGCATGGATTATACTTCGCATCTTGGCACAGGCTCTGAGGAAACTATTGCACACAGATAGAATTGGATAGATGCCATGCTTTTCTTCAAAAAAATTTATCAAATTCAGTGCCTGAAAAAGTACAAGAAACATGAATGCTTAGTTCATTATAACTTCAATTTACAGGCCCTTGTATGATACATATATTCCAGTAACTGCCATTGTAATCACAGACAGTACCCATCTCTGATGTATTCATAGCCAGACATGTCTCCTAGCATCCTCTCCCCCTTTCCCCTCTCTGTTTTCTATTCACCATATGCACATGAAATCTTGGCAGGACAGTTCATCAATCAACTTCCAAGAATATATCTAGATAACCTATTCTTACCAGCATAGTTCCAAGATTGATATTGTTATGTTCATGACATAAAACTAATCAATTAACACAAAAACCAGTATATATCCCCAATAGAGTAGAAAAATACATAATGCAGATACCATGTTAAGTTTGTATACTAGGCCACTATGGCCTCGTTTGTTTTCATAGATTATCTCATCTCATCTAATCTAATCTAATCATTACAATTTTCCTAAACTCTCATACAAAATATAATAAACAATTCAACTTTTTCAAATCCCAAAACAAAAATAATATGCTAACAATATTTTATTCAACTTTCAACTCTATTTAAACAAACGAGGCCTATACCTCCTCCAAGTAACCCCCTTTACAAAGAGCTTGTATGATAAGCAAATAGCACAGTTTGTCCAGACCAATCTCCCTTTCCTCCATTAACCTCCAAGTTTCCATGACAAACTGCATGACAAAAAAATAAAATGCCATTAATGCTACATGGAAAAAGTATTAAATGATAAGTCTGAGACTCGAGTTTCAACAATAGTGAGCATTCTCATGCTGAGAAGGTAGAAGGATACCAACCTCACCTTCCAAGAATGAGGCAAATGCTATGGCAGCATGGTATAGTTATCCAAAACCATTAGATAAGTTCTCTGGGGCTTCTCCACCAAATCAACTTAAGCATATAATTAAATCCATTAAATTTTTTAGGCAGGATTTTTCTTTATTCTTCCCCTTTAGAGTTTATAAATCCGTGGTGGGCAGTATTATACTTTATTTTATTTTTATCAACTAGTCAACTCATTCACACTGATAAGGGATCTAGTGCAGATGCCAGATGCCCTAGCTCCACACACAAACATGGAACAGTACTCAAATTCTTCGTCATTCAGCTTACCAATGGATCAGGTGATCTAGCACAGTAGTTAAGAATATGAACAAAATCATCAGGTCTCAATGAGTGGTTTCCATGGCCAAGATCTAAAAGCAGATTAGAAGCCTTGCTCCTCTCACCCAAGTGAAGTGAATCCACAATTTTCATCTGTAAGGATCTTGTAGTTGATTCTGTTCCATATGCTAAAAATTCTACACCTGCATTTCGAATTCTGCATTCAAGATTTTATTGAAAAATATAACAAAAGCTTGATTCATATTTTTTTTAATAAGTAGCATGAATGTACATGATTATGAGAAATCAAACAGTCATTCATGAGCCAACCCCACAGATAGGAAGATGAGGATTTGAGTTGGATACAGATATTAGAACAACATATTACAAGACCTGGTAAGTTTCAAAACTAGAGGGCTCAATAAGTTTGGACACGCATGCAAGTCGAACATTGTTTTCAGGGCGCAAAGAAACGAAGCTCCTAGCTAAAGGTAGCTTGTCTCGCCCAACAGTTGAAAACAACGAATAGATGCATAACACAAGGGAATCTGCCAAACAGTTTGGGCCAAATCCTGAAGAAAAGCTAAAAAAGCTGTTTGATGAGCCTGAGCAGTATCAGGCAGTTGATCAGGCAAAGGCCGACCAAGACAATAATTAGCTGAGCGTCACCCTTACCCTCTATATACATAAATGTCAATCTTGTCTCAAGCAAAAACAAATATTTAGGTATGCTAACCACTGAGTGAACAATGATTACCCTAACTCCAAAGCTGATACAGATGCACAATCTTTAAAAAGAGTGAAGCCAATGAAATATACATGTAATTGATATTTGGCACAACCCAATATAAAAGTATTCCATAGATAATTGTTACCCTTTGTTGTCATAAGGGCTCGGTAAAATCCCAGATTCTCAGCAACATTCCTTCGTTCCTGTAACAATAGTGACTTCAAGCAGAAAAAAGAACGATAAATATCATAAATGAAAAAAGTTGTAAGTAAATTATTTTGTTATGAACCCAACTAAGACGGCGTCGTTCCTGGAGATCTGCACTGTGCCGTTTAGTATTAGTGTTAGTGAAGTGTGCGTTTAAGAATTGTAGTATGCAAAGAGGAGCAACCTTACCCACGTGTCGAGTAGTCTGGCTGTGTAGAAGTAGTGGAGTTTGTTAGAGTTTGTTATTTTGCTTTATAATTACATATAAAGGGAAGGGAGGGTATTCTGGAATCATCTGACAATTGTTGTAGTTTTCCTTTGGAGGAAGGAGTGGCCTCGAACACACTCCAGCATATGAATATTTTCTACCCATTTTCCTATGCAGCCCCTTTCACTTCATTACATCATAGCATTCGTTCTTCATTATGGGGTAATATACAAGCAGGTTCATTACAAGTGGTATCTGAGAGCCAACGATCTTGCCACGGAAATGAGTAATGCAGAACTTCCAAGTATGTTTTTAGAATTATCCCTGTGCACTCTATGATGAATTCTATTGAGATCCTAGCCAAATGGTTCTTACAGTGAAGTCTTCTGATGAGAAAAATCTATAAATCTTAGTCGATTCTTCCTTCACTATTTACTATGTGAAGCTCAATATCGAATATGCTTATGGGAAAAACATCTACCCATTGAAGCAACACCAAGTGAGACACATAGGCATAGTTTTAGAAGATGATGTTATGTTGATAGGGACGGCGATATTTGACGATGGATATGTCGTTCTTGAAGCAAAGAAAACGACAGATGCAATTGATGAAACTCAGAGTAGCGTTTCAAGAGAGATGTCTTCCTTCAACGTGTATGGCATCTATGATGAGGAGATGAACGTGAACTCTTCTGATCGTCATTTAGTTGATGATGACAATGAGAACTTAGCTGGTGGCGGTTCTTGTAAATTTTGTTGCAACAAGCAAGAGGGAGAATTTATAAAGTGGGATGGTGCAAGTCAACATGAAAAACCGATGATCAATCCAACTACTTCATTGTACAGTAGTGATAGCTTTGTATCTAATTGCAATGAGCATTCGGTTGATGTAAATTCATATGACAGGATTAATGGACAAGAAATTACAACAAATGATGGTCAAGAGACTTGTAGAAGGATGGAAAGCAACTCAAAGGAAAGCAATAATGGCGATGGTAGGCATATTGCAAGAGATGTGGAAATACAAACAACTAATGGTTAGGAAGCAAAAGATGGTGTTTCTGGAAATCATGACCAATCCTCTGCTGGAGTAACTGAGAAATTTCAATCTATTGACGATGAACTAGATGCCAAAATCTGGGAACCCCGGAAGCAGAAGACCCAGAGGATGACATGGAGGGGAGCATGGCTTATAATGATGAAGGTAAATTTGAGATACATGTGATCTTTTACACTTTGTTGGTACTCGTTGGTGGAGGGAAATGGAAAATTAGGAGAGGGTTGCAAGTATCAGTAGATATGACCCTTGCTCCTCACTTGCTTGATGTTTAGCCCCTTAAGGTTTTTTTTGCACCTTTTGATAAAGGAATACCATGGGATGATGGAATTTTTTCCGGGATCAGTAGAGAGATTTGTGAGTATTGTACATTGTATTTGGTGGCGATTCCTTGTTGTCCAATGCAATGTTTCTCACATGAGGGTCTTGCAAAGGCTTATGCCTATAACAAGAGGGTAGAAGGCCTATATAGACCTGGTTACTATGAAACTCTTGGGAATGTTATATTGAAGAGATTTTTGCTACTTGCTCTTATCCTTGATAAAGCTAAATGTCAGAGTAGCCTTTCCCTTAAGTACAGTATCGATGGATTGGATGGGGGCTCATCGTTATTGTTTATGGTGCCATCTAGTATTAAATCGAGCCATCAAGTGGTCCAAGATTTTCTTTCATCGGATGTAATGGATGGGGAGGGTAAACTTTTAGCACATCTGCTGATATTGGGATACAAGGTTACTTATAAACAGAGTCCACTCATTGAATATGACTTCAGAGTTACAGATTTATTTGTGCAACGCCAAGATGAGGTGCGGCTCTGTAGAGCCATTCAGCTCTTGCAACATGACTCTTCTATCCTCACGAAAATTGTTGTTCCATTAGATACTCGTAAGAAGAATTTGGAAAATTGTAGCATTGCCCTGCAGTATGTTCAAACTTACACTCTATACTCTATATTTCTATAACTTTCAATATTCTTATCTTGGAGTGTGGGTGACAATTGCGCCATTGCTATTAACCTTGAGGACAAGGTTCTTTTGAGGGGGAGAGGAGTTCTTGTAGGTACATTTTCTGCAGTAGCCACGGGGATGCTGGAGAAGAACTTCAGATTGCATACTTGAAGAATCTAAATCCTATTTTAGCTACAATGCCAACCTGTGAGCAGATTCAGGCGCCAATCCCCCACCATGGACTTGCCGCATTTTTTCATCCAGAAGAAATCTTCTTGCCATCTTTTGTTTTATGGTTTTTCAAAAATAGAGCACTGTTGTTGAGAACCGGGATTTTGGATGGTGAGGCTATTGATGATGGTGGCTCAAATTTACCAGGTGAGGGAGTGAATGATGGGGAGTTTTGGATGGACTTGCCTTGTGATGATCGTAGGGAGTGTGTCAAACATGGAAACTTGGAAAGTGCAAAACTTTATGTTCACGTGAAGCCTGCTTTTGGTGCTACTTTTATTGACATTGCAATGTGGGTTTTCTCTCCCTTCAATGGGCCTGCTACACTAAAAGTGAGATTAGCAAATATTGCTCTTTGGGAAAGCAATCCTATTCCTTCCTATTGCTCTTGTTCTTCTAGGAGCTTGTTAGTGAAACCTTGGCATTAGAGAATTCAGTGGGTGACAACATCTTGTATGATCCAGAGTATAGAAAACATTGCTCTCGTTCTTCTAGGAGCTTGTTAGTGCAACCTTGGCATTAGAGAATGCTGTGGGTGACAACATCTTGTATGATCCACAGTATAGAAAACGGTTAAGCGGACTTGCTGCAATATGGATGCCAATTTGCAAGCCATTGCTGAAATAAGAGTTGTTCTAATGATGTCAGGAAGACCACTCAAAGTTTACTACTGAAAGTGGAGAGAGAGAACAAACAATGGGTGATAACATGTTTCTCTAAGGCTTTAGAAGCTTCACATGCCAGCTTATTCATGAAACTATCAATGCTCTAAACCTTGAGGACAAGGTTTTTTTTAAGGGGAGGGAATTTTTATGAACCCAACTGAGACGGCGTCGTTCCTGGAGATCTGCACGGTGCCGTTTAGTATTAGTGTTAGTGAAGTGTGCGTTTAACAATTGTAGTATGCAAAGAGAAGCAGTCTTAGCCACGTGTCGAGTAGTCTTGCTGTGTAGAAGTAGGGGAGTCTGTTAGAGAGTTTGTTATTTTGCTTTGTAATTTCATAAAAAGGGAAGGGAAGGGAGGGTATTCTGGAATCATCTGACAATTGTTTTAGTTTTCCTTTGGAGGAAGGAGTGGGCTCGAACACACCTGCGTATGAATATTTCCTACCCATTTTCCTGTGCAGCCCCTTTTATCTTCATTACATCATAGCATTTGTACTACATTACGGGGTAATATACAAGCAGGTTCATCACAAATTTTCTTGAGGTCAAATTTGGAGTACTAAACCATAATTTATATGAAATAAATTATATTTATAATCCTTTATTTGGTTTCTCAGAGAAACTGAGGACAAATGGAGTGTTAAATTGTTAAAAAGACAAAGGTAACGGCACCAAGTTTGTTCGAGGAGCGGCAATAATTTCATCACAACTAAATTGAAAATGTAGTTTCTTTACTTTCGGAGGCTTTCTCAGCAACCAGACACGGAGCATTGCCGATGAAAGAAAAAGAAAATGCCAGTCACATTGGACTGAATCTCTTAAATTCATAGAGAGAGGCATACATGTTTCCATTTACGCAAGTAGTCCGCAACTGACCGCAGAGGAGCCCTCACCCTGTGAAAGAAAACAGGACGTGAAGAAGGTGATTGTTGGAGTATGTACGAATCATATGCCGAACTCGTTGCAAAGAAATTACACTCACAGTGGTCTATGCATGTTTCTTCGGGGCTTCCCCAGTAAAGCGTGAGCTTGTTGATGCAAAACCCCTAGTGGTTCCGTCTAGGGTTTACCAAGTGCGAGCATTTTCACGGAAAATGGATTTTCTAGGGAAAACCTTGAAATCCAGTAATCGGTCTGTCGTGAATTTTAATTACGTGGGCCCAAACAAAAAACCACGAAACTAATTTAAAAATAGAATTTTTAGAGTAGAGATGAGATTTTTTTAAATATATATAAATAGTATTGAGATATATTGAGATAAGATGAGATGTGTTTATTTACAGAGATGATATGAGATTAGTTTAATTTTTTTTTTAAGTATTTATGATTGTGGGACTCACAACAATATATATAAACAATTTTATACTACATATGCATTGAAATATCCTGAAACCCGTGCATGAACAGTTTTTAAATTTTTTCTAACATTTCGACGTTTTCTAGAATTGTGTTTTGTTCTTTTTTTTTTCTCCATCTTTTATTAATTAATTATGTTTTTTATTAATATTGGTGGGACCCACTTAAACCAACCATTATATTAATTTTTATAATAATATTTCTAAAATGGTTAAAGCCGTTCATAAATAGTAATAAGAAATTACTTGTTTTTTTTTTGTTTTTCCGGCGTTTTCTCGAGTGTTTGCTGCATTCTACCCGCACAACATAGTAACAACAAGTACAAGAGTCAAGTCTGCTTTATTTCTAGCCATACAGAACAAGAACCGGACAGTGTTTTTTTTTGTTTACTTTTTTTCGATATAGTACTTTTATAAACAGTAATAAATTAATGAGAGATGAAATGAGATGAGATGAGATTAAAATAGGTGTTTGTTTTCAGAGATAATCTATCTGTACAAAAGTTTTCAAAATTTTTAAAGTTTTGTGTTTCATCCATGTAAACAAACGAGGCTAGTTTACCTACAGTCTTTAAATGGAGATTGTTCATGCAAGTCCATATAATTATATTTAAAAAAAATTAAATTACAATAATATTTTTTTTAAATAATGATTTTTTTTCCTTTTATCTCTATTTATCAATGGAACTGCACACGCAGTCTCCCACTCTGGATTATAAATAAAATTTCTCTTAAAAATAATCATGATAGAGATATGGGGTGCTTGCATAGCGTGGAGGGTGAGGCTTTAGGCATAGAGGGTGAGACTTTGGGCGCCCAAGATAAGGCCACGCAGGATTGACCGATTGCCACCTAGAGGTTGATTCAGTTGTTGGCAAATCTCTTGAATTTAGAGGATGAACAAATCCCTTGATTTAAGAGGATTAGGCAATTTGGAAGATGATGATCGAGTTATGCTCCTTTAAATTAGGAAGTTTATCTCTTTGTTATTTAGTTAATTTATTTAATTTATTTTAGGAGTTGTTATGATTGTTTCCTTAATTTTAGAAGTTTGATTTGTTTTGGGATTGTGATTTCAAAATAAGTTGTTAGAGGGAATAATTTGAGAGGGCTAGCTGAACCCTAATACTATTTTATTTCGATTTTGCATTGTAATTTATTATTATGTTATTTTCAGTAAAAGTGAAGCTTATGATTTGTCATCCTAATTTTCGAGAATTGAGTGCTAGCCTGAGTTAGTCTTAATTTTAATCTTCCAACCATTCAAATCTTGGTATTGCCTCGAGGTAACCTTTGATTCATCGATCCAACACGATCGTAAAAACTTGGATTCAAAGATGAGTTGAGATGGTTTGTAAATAGTAAAAAATAGTATTTTTTAATATTATTATTGTTTTGGGATTTGAAAAAGTTGAATTGTTTATTATATTTTGTGTGGAAATTTAAAAAAGTTGTTTTAATATTTAAAAAAGTTGAATTGTTTATTATATTTTGTGTGTGAATTGAGAAAGTTGTAATGATAAAAATGAGATGAGTTAAGGTGGTTTGTAAATCCAAACTGCCCTAGTGTGAGTGAGGCTTCTATCATTGGTGTTTTCATTGAGAGGCATCCAACCCATGGAGAGGAAGCCAAGGAGGAAGATCATGGCCGATCGACAACCAACACATAGGGAGCGGATTGAGAATCTTGAAGCCACTTTGAGGCACAACATATCGACACCAATGAACAGCTTGGAAGGCTAGAGGAGGTGCTCCACCAATTGGTGGATCACAGGAGGAATGGAGATGAAAGGCACCATAGAAGAAGAGCCGAGAGACATCATAGTCTCGAGGGCTCTGTGGGGTCTAGAAGAAGCCAAAACCATGAGAGGGTGGAGGATTCGGATTCATCTAATCAAGATTCCTCAAGCACCAATGAGAAATCAACCGAGGAAAATGAAATGGAAGAAGGGAACTAAGGTGAGAGAAGAGGTGCACGTATGGGGGAAGTTCTCAAACAAAAAATGGACTTTGCCAAATTCAATGGTCAATCTTTGTAAATCTATTAACATATCTCTCTTTATTTCACTTTCAAATATCTCTCTTTATCCTTCTATTCGGTAGGTTAGACTTTTTTTCTGGAAATATTCCATACTTTTTAGACTGTCATTGTGGATTACTCTCGTCGACCTTTTCTTGTTAGCCACACAGTAGACAAGTTGACTCTTCACACCTCGAAACTTGTGATTTTGATAATATTGTTATAAATACTTTACTTGTAGACCTTCTATCTCTCTTGTGAATCTGTGACTTTGTGTAAACTTAATTTTCTTGAAATATAAGGAAATCAGTGTTTAAGCTTAAAAAGGATAGAGAGTATGAGGTTTATAAGAAAGAAAAATATAAAACCAAAATATATTTCAATAAAGCTCAAAGGGGCAACTAGAGGTAAAGATAATAAATAGGCAAACTTGAAAGGCTCAATCAATCCAAATAATGCCTTAATAATTTTCCTAATAAGATTTTGCCTAGAATTTCGCCTTGAGTGTAATCAAACAAGTTCTAAAGTAAGTTGAGACCATACAAATTAACAAAATTCACATAAAATATATCTAAGTACTCAAAACAATTAATAATCATAAGAAGCATTCATTGAACATAGAAAATATTAAATTAAGTAAGATCAAGTAAAGAATTAACAACTAGACTTAAGCAATGAGAATTTTTTTCAAAAATTATAATCAATTTCAATCATATTCTTATCATATGCTTTTTATTCATCAAACCATATTGTTTTTATCATTATTATTATTATTATTTATTATTGTTATTATTATTATTATTATATATATTTTTTTAGAAAATAAGAAAATAATATCCTTTTTCCCCAAACTTAAATATCACATTGTCTTCAATGAGAAAAAGGGAAAAAAAAAAGCAGAGAATGAGAGAAGGTAAGAGATGTTCTCCTGATTTTATCCAGTTTTTATCATTTGAATATTTTCCTTGAAGTCGCATCCGTGTACTTCTTGGAGATCTCCTCGCTTCTTCGCTCCTACAAAATGAAAGAAAAGGAATAATATTAAGTAAAAATAAAAATTAATAAAATAAATTAAAAAACTTGGGTTACCTCCCAAAATAGCTTTATTTAAAGTTTGTAGCTAGACATTGTCCGCTTCTCATGTATTACTGGTGAGATCGATGGAGCACTTTTCCAAGTTAAAGTCTCCATCCATATAGGGTTTTAATCCCTGTCCATTTACTTTAAATGTGCATTTTGTCTCATGATGGACTTCAATCGCCCTATAGGAAAAACACGGGTCACCACAAATGGTCCCGACCACCGAGAGCGCAAATTTCCCAAGAAGAGTCAAAGTCTTGAGTTAAATAGTTGAACTTTTTGCCCGACTTCGAATTCCCTTCTCAGAATATGCTTACCGTGCCATCTTTTAGTTTTATTTTTGTAAATCCGAACATTCTCATAAGCATCATTGCGGAACTCATCCATCTCATTGATCTGCAGTATTCTCTTCTCGCCAGCCGCTTGTAAATCAAAGTTTAGTGTCCTCGTTGCCCAATAGGCTCTGTGTTCTAGCTCCCGGGTAGATGATAGGCTTTTCCATAAATGAGCCGATAAGGTGACTTACCAATCGGTGTTTTGAATGCTGTCCGATAGGCCTATAGCGCATCATCTAACCTTCTTGCCCAGTCTGTCTGAGAGACACTCGCGGTCTTCTCAAGTATGCGCTTTAGCTCTCGATTAGACACTTCGACCTGGCCACTTGTTTGAGGATGGTATGGTGTCACCACGTGATGGGTAACTCCATACTTAGTTAGTAGCGCTTCAAATTGGCAATTGTAAAAATACTTTCCGCCATCATTGATTATAGCCCTCGGAGTACCAAATTAATAAAAAGATGTTCTTCTGCAGGAAATTCACTACGACCCTCGCATCATTGGTTGACAAGGAGATCGCTTCCACCCATTTGGAGACATAATCTATAGCCACCAGAATAAATTTATTAGAATATAAGGATGGAAAAGAACCCATGAAATCTATACCCCAAACATAAAATAATTCAATCACTAAAATATTTTTCAAAGGCATCTCATGTTTCCTAGAAATGTTGCCAATCCTTTGACTATGATCACATAAAGTAACAAAATCAAAAGAGTCTTTAAAAATAGTCAGCCAATAAAAGTCGCATTGTAAAACTTTTGCTGTTGTTTCTGCTCTTCCAAAGTGGTCCCCTACTTCCAATGAGTGGCAATGTTTGAGTATGCTTGCCATCTCCTCCTTCAGCACATATCTCCTGATTATCTAATCCACGTAGTGCTGGTACAGAAAAGGTTCCTCCCAAAAATAATATTTCAAGTTGGAGAAGAATTTCTTCTTTTGTTGATATGACATCTTGGTCAGGAGAATTTTGGACACCAAATAATTTACCATGTCGGCATACCATGGAACAACTTGTATAGACATTAATTGCTCATCCAAGAAGATCTCAATAATTGGGAAATTCTTCTCGCTAGCCACCTCTTTAACCTCAAGGCGAGATAAGTGGTCGGCCATTACATTCTTGATACCTTTTTTTATCTCTTATTTCCAAATCAAACTCTTGTAGTAGCAGAATCCATCGTAACAGTTTTGGTTTAGCATCCCTCTTCGACAACAAGTATTTAAGAGCTGAGTGATCGGTGTAGATGACCACCTTTGAACTTATCAAATAAGAACGAAATTTGTTAAAGGCAAACACAACTGCTAACAATTCTTTTTCAGTAGTAGCATAATTAAGTTGATCTCCTGTTAAGGTCTGACTTGCATAATAAATAACATGAAAAATTTTATCTTTTCTCTGCCCCAAAACAGCCCCTATAGCATAATCACTGGCATCACAAATTAATTCAAAAAGTAAATTCCAATTTAGTGACACAATGATAGGTGATGAAATTAATTTCTTTTTCAATGTTTTAAAAGCATGCAAGCATTCATCATAAACTCAAACCGATTATCTTTAATCAACAGAGTGCAGAGAGGTTTAGTAATTTGGGAGAAATCCTTGATAAACCGATGATAGAACCCGGCTTGACCTAAGAAGCTCCTCACACCTTTCACATTGGTCGGTGGTGGGAGTTTGTTAATAACTTCTATCTTTGCTCGGTCGACCTTAATTCCCTTGAAGGAAATGCGGTGGTCGAGCACTATTCCCTCCTCGACCATGAAGTGATATTTTTTTCAATTTAAAACAAGATTTGTCTCCTTGCATCTCTGCAAAACCAAAGACAAATTATATAAGTAGTTATCAAAAGAGTGACAAAAAATCGAGAAGTCATCTATGAAAACTTCTAAAATTTTTTCCACCATGTCCGAGAAAATGGACATCATGCATCTTTGAAAAGGGGCTGACGCATTGCAAAGATCAAAATGTATGCGCCTATATGCAAAAGTGCTGTAAGGACTGTGATACCCCATATTTAAGTTTATTTTGACAAAGTAATTATTGCATTTCTTAGGATTATAAGCTTCATTGTTTTAAATTTTAGATGATTTACGTAGTATTATTTTAAGATTTTTAACTATTAATTCAATGTATTTTCTTATTATTAATCATTGTTCATTATTTAAATTGCTCTTTATTTTAAATTAGTTTATTGTTAGATTTAATTATTTTATTTTTATTTAGTCACTGTGTTTAAATTAGTTTATTTAAATTGTAGTTTTGAAATAATTTTCATTGGATCCGTTTGGAGACCCCGAGTTGAAAGACTAGATCTCATTTCTTTCCCTCACATTTTTTTCCCTTTTTCTTTTCATTCTTCTCTTTCTTTTTCCCCTACTTTTCCTCTCACGCGCGACCCTCTCCTCCTTCTCAACCGTCTGTTTTCTTTGTTCTCCCCTAGTGCTGCAGTGCGCCATCCATGTATGTCACCGCCCCTCCCATTCTCTTCCCCTTCGGCCGGCGACCTCACCCATCCATTTTCAGCTCCTCCCTTGCCGCCATTAGCCCCCTCGCAGGCATCAAGCCGTACGACCTTTATGCTCTAGCGCCGCCGTTGCGCCACCATCGGCCACCATATTTTCACCACAACACTGGCGGCCTCCTAGCTACCTAACCCACTCATCCTTAGCTCCGATCCACCACCGATGAAGCCCCTCCATCTCCATTTTCGATTTGAATGTTTTTGCCTTCAACCACTGCCCACGCTGCCACCCATGGCCATCCACCACCACCATTAGCTTCACCAACACCCCTAAGCCCTTCCCTAACAATCCCAAGTATTCGTTTGTCCCCGTTCAAAAGTTGAGTTTTTGAGACCCATGGCCATAGTGCAATTTGCATTGTTGCATGACTGTGCCACCACCTCTTGCACATCCTTGATCATCCGAAAATTATATTTTAGCACTGTAAGTAATTTTCTAAATAATTTATTGAGATTTAAATATATTTTTGCATTAACAAATCTTCTGCAGTCTGGTTAGTTGTGCAGGACTTGGAGTCCGAGGAGTATGGGAGTCGGTTGAATGTGAGGATGGATTGTTTATTTAATTGAATTATGCTTGAATGCATCTATGTTACGTTTGGCATCATGGCATTTATTGCATCATTTCACTCATGCACATATGTTTTGAATGAAAACTGAGTTTTCATGTGAGAGATGAGTTTGTGTATGTTTGAAATGAATGGATTGAACGGTTTGAGATAAAGGAGAAAAAGACTGTAGGGATGGTGGTAAGCAGAGATGGTGGTAGAGTCCTGCCTATGATTCTTGCCTACGGTGCACGCGGTAGGATGGTGGTAGAGTCCCGCCTGTGATTCCCACCTACGATGCATGCGGTAGAGATGGTGGTAGAGTCCCGCCTGTAATTCTCGCCTACAATGCTCTGATAGGTACCCCTTATGTGGAAAGGAACTGTAGGGATGGTGGTAAGCAAAGATGGTGATAGAGTCCCGCTTGTGATTCCCACCTACAACGCTATCTGTAGGGATGGTGGTAGTCCCGTTTGTGATTCCTGCCTACGGTGCACGTGGTAGGGGTGGTGGTAAGCAGGAATGGTGGTATAGTCCCGCCTATGATTCCTGCCTACAATGTCCGATAAATGGTTGGTTTATGTTTGGGCCATTTTTTGGAAAAATGGCGGATATTATTCATGTCGTATTTTGGGTCAAATGGAATTTTTGGCCTGTGTTAGAAAATAATCATTTTCTGGAAAAATGAAGGTTTTGGTTCACATTGGTGTTTTGTCATGTGTTCGAATATTTGTTGGTTGCATTAATGTATTTTTATTTATTGGGTTGCTTGGTTGATTACTTGCTGAGATTCATAATCTCACAGTATTCAATACCCTGCGGTACCGTTTTATGGTATCGTAGATTTTGATGCAGATGATGTTGATGTAGAGCCTGAGGTTTCGGCTTAGCTGGAGAAGTGATTTGGAATCACTTGCTCGTGTATTGGGATTTGTCTCCCACTTTTTAGTTATGTATTTGGTTTGTATTATATTTTTATTCGATAACTGTATAACTTTTTAAAGGCATTTTATTTTGGAAATCTGTATTTAAATTTCTGGTACTTAGTTAGCTAACTTTTAATTAACCGCTGCGACTTTTGTTGTACACTTTTTGCATGTTGCACACACTTGAGCACTTATCGTTGGGATGCGTGACCCTTGTTTTTATCATCCCGACGTCACGATTCCTGTTTTTCCCTACGTGGGAGTCGGGGCGTCACAAGGACAGGTGAAAGTGGTATTCTCTTGATCCTTGGGTGCAATGGCTATTTGATTGTACCCAGAATATCCATCTAGAAAATAGTAGTAGCCGTGACGGGCAAGTCTTTCTAGCATTTGATTAATAAGCAGTAAGGGAAAATGGTCTTTCCGAGTTGCATCATTCAGTTTTCGATAGTCCATGCATTCTCATCATCCCGTGACCGTCCTTGTCAGTATGAGTTCATTATTGTCATTTTTTATCACGGTTATCCTTCCTTTCTTTGAGATGACTTGCACTAGACTTACCCATGCACTATTTGAGATTGGATAAATGATCTCAGCATCTAAAAGCTTCAATACCTCTTTATGCATCACTTCTTGCATTGATGTATTCAATCTCCTTTGGGGTTGGACGATCGACTTAAAATTATCCTCCATTAAAATCTTGTGCATGCAAATTGAAGGACTAATTCCTTTGATGTCCGAGATAGTCCAACCCAAAGCCATTTTGTGCTTTTGCAAGACTCTCAACAACTTCTCTTCCTCTACATCACTTAATGAACTATTAATAATAACTGGAAAAGTAGATTCTTGGCCCAAGAAAGCGTACCTTAAATTTGATGGAAGTGGCTTGATTCAAGCTTGGGTGACGTCGACTGAGATGAGTGTAGCTCTTCCACTTTCGGTTTTATTGAATGAGAAAGGGAAGGTGTAGCTTCCAAATATCTCTCACACTCATTAACTTTTTCATCTTAGGATTCAATAGATGTAGAGTAAGTAAGACATAACTCTAGTGGTAGCTTTGGAAATTCGGCTCCATAAGTCTCGTCGGCCTTGCCCATGTCTCGATCGCTTATTTGAAAACAAGAATGTACCTCGAACTAGAATCCCATTGATTTAAATACGTCAAATGTGACTTGCTCCTCGCCAACCCTCAAAACGAGTTTCCCTTTCTAGACATCAATTAAAGTTCTCCCCATCGCCAGGAAAGGTTAGCCCAATATCAAAAGGATCTTCTCGTCCTCCTCCATATCAAGTACAATGAAGTCGACGGGGAAGATGAACTTGTCAACTTTCACCAGTATGTCCTTAATGAGTCCTCTAGGGTATTTGATAGATCTGTCCACCAACTGTAGAGAGATGGTGGTCGGCTTTATTTCTCCAAGACACAGTTTCCTGAAAACAGAGAGAGGCATTAGATTAATACTTGCCCCTAAGTCACATAAAGCTTTATCAAAATAGGAATTTCCTATAGTGCAAGGGATCGTGAAACTCCCTGGATCTTTCAACTTAGGTCGACAGCTTCTTTTGTAAAATTGCACTGCTCTCCTCGGTCAGCATCATAGTCTCATGCTCCTCCAATTTCCTCTTGTTTGATAAAGTATCCTTAAAAATTTTTGCATATTTAGGCATTTGCTCTAAGGCTTCAATGAGAGGAATATTAATATGCAATTGTTTAAATATATTTAGAAATTTAGAGAACTGGTTATCAATTTTATTTTTCTTTAATCTTTGCAGAAAATGAATTGGTGGATTATAAATTGAAGGAGAATAAGTTTCATAAATAAACTCCCTAGATTTCTTGGATTTTGCAGCCTCTTTATTTGCTCTAGTCTTCTCAGCTTACTGGTCGGTCACCTTCTGATCGGTTTCTTTCACCTTGTCCTCGGTTTCCTTCTTCTTGGTTTCTACATTTTCAGCTTCTGCATCTCGCTCGGTACTTACTATTGATAGCTGGTCATATGTCCGCCCACTTTGCAATGTTATGGCTTTGACATGTTCCTTCGGATTGGTCACAATATTGCTTGGTAAAGTCCCTGCTGTCCTCTCGGTAAGCATGTTGGAGAGCTGACTGATTTGCGTCTCAAGATTGTGGATGGATGCCGAGTTGTTTTGGATTACCATATTAGTCTTTTGCTGTATTGCATGAACATATCCTCAAGTGCCAGCTTCTTCTCTTGCTGTGGAAACTATTGAGGTGGTCTAACCAGTCCTTGCTTATTGCTCTATGAAAAGTTAGGGCGATTTCTCCATCCGGGATTGAACGTGTTTAAATAAGGATTGTTTTAACGTTGCAAATTGGACACGTAGTGGGCTTGTTCTTGACTTGTTTGGACAAAAGGATTCCCCACTTGGCAATCAACACTTGAATGATTTCCTGCGCAATGATTACAAATAACATTAGTTTGAATAGCATTAACGTTCATCTTACCTAGTTGTTGTGAAAGATTTGCCATCTATGCCGCCAGTGTGGTAATAGAATCAAGTTCAAATACTCTAGCTGCCTTTCTTGGCATTGCTCTCTCTGCAGACCATTGATAATTGTTGGACACCAATTCTTTCAAAAGTCCATAGGCGGCTTCATGGGTCTTGCATCAACCATAGATCGATTTGTGGGTCCTAAACCATTGTAGAATGTCTGTACTTGAAGCTAAGCGGAGAGGTTGTGATGTGGACACTTGCGCAATAAGTCTTTGTATCTCTCCCACGTTTCATACAATGATTCACCCTCAAATTGGACGAAGGTAGTAATATCATTCCTTAATTTCGTTGTCTTGGTCGGAGGGAAATACCTTGCTAAATATTTTTGTGCCAACTCTTCCTAGGTGGTGATGATGCCAGGTGGCAAAGAATTTGACCAAGCTTTTACTTTTTTCCTAAGTGAAAAAGGAAAAGTCTCAATCGGATAGCATCATCTATCACTCCATTGTGTTTAAAAATATCACAAATTTTTAGAAAATTTGCAATATGGACATTAGGATCCTTTTGCGACAGCCCCCCAAACTGGACAGTTTGTTGGATCATTTGAATGATGGCTGACTTGATCTCAAAGTTATTGGCTTGTATAGCTGATTGCCTTATACTGGACGTTGCCCCATTGATCGAGGGCGTTGCATAGTCTTTTAACACCTTGTGCTCCAGGTCGGCCATATTAACTTTACAAGTGGCGACCTCTTTCTTTTTTCTCTTTCTTGATCCGACGTAAGGTCCTTTCAATCTCAGGATCGAAAAACGTATGCTCTAACAATTTAGATCGGCGCATGCACTTCTGATTCTTGAAAAGAAAAAGATCAAACTGAGATCAAATTAAATCTTTTTTTAAATAAAATAAAAATAAAATAAAATCTAAAGTAGTAAAAATCTAGCTGGTATCAATATCAATAATAAATAACTATTCCCTGGCAATGGCGCCAAAAATTTGTTCACATAAAAATATATCTATAAGTGTACAGAATCGTAACAAGTAGTAAAGTATTTTTGAGAAAAACGGTTATCGAATTCACATGGAATAATTATGTTATTGAGTATTGAAATTGACTAAATTAATAACTATTAAGGAAATTGAATTTTGAAGAGTAGTTTATCTAAATTAAACTGAAGAAAAGAACATTAAAATTAAGATTTTTAAAATAATAAGAATTGATCTAGAACATTTAATTTCACCTAGCAAATTCCACACAATTTATTTTTCCTTGTTATAGAATCTCAATCATCCTAAGTTGACAATAATAATCCCTTCACTATTCAATATTTTCTCTCGAACAATACAAAAAATATCTCTAACTAATAACTCAATATCTCTACGTGAATTTAACTAATTGGAGACTCATTAGGTTTTTTGAATTTTTCTTAAAAATCACACTAGTCGCGGTAAAGCTTTTCTGCTTTCGCTCAACTAATGGTATTTAATCCTATAGTTTTAATCACAAATCACCTCTCGGTCTCATTGCAATCCAAAAAATCGAACAATAGTTAGTTAGAAAATTGTAAGTATTAAGAACAAACAATAAACACTCAATCATGAAAATATTGAAAATAAAATAACTTGAAACTAAACTGTGTTTTCAGTGTTAAGCTACATCAAAGCTCTAGAAAATAGAATTAGTTCATAATGAAATTAAAAAGAAAAAGAAAAAAACTGGTGTTCTTTGTTGAAGTCGGTTGATGAAGCATTCAGCTCTCACCTTTGCTCTCCAATTCCACATTCTCGAAAGAACACTTCAAAAATAAAAACTAGAACTCTAAACCTAAACTGGAACTCAAAAACATAAAACTCTTAAAACTTCCAACCCTCATCCCACAAAATGAGATTTAATAAATGTTGACATTAAAATTTGGAAACAAGATAACTTCGGCTACCATCTCACCTAAAAGTCTGGAGAATAATTTTTAAAGATAGATGTTAATATAAAAGGAAATTATTCCAAGAATAACGAGATTATCTAAAATGGAAGATTCATCTATATGCCGCTTGAATTGTGAATTCAGGAGGATTTGGTCGCCAATAGATTGATTTCAGAACTCAGATTTGGTGGTCAGCAGCAGATTGATCCTGGTTGGGATGAATTATCCCACCTAGTAGATGTCATGTGCGCTGAATATAACTGGCGTGAAGGTCAAAAAGACCACACTGCCATCTCCTTGCCTACCGAGTAGAAAGACTCTCGATGGGGATGAAAGACTCCTCTCGCCTTTTCTAGTTGTTGCCCACGATGTCATTTAGGTTAGTCTTTTAAGTTGGTTGTTTAGACTAGTCGGCCAATCTCCACCTAGAGCCTTGTCGCCAAGTCTTCTCGCCTTCTAGTCGAGAGTCTCCTCGCCTACCGAGAGATAAGCTTTCTCGTCTTTGGTTGAAAGAAACCTCTTTGCTACCTGTGGGACAAGGCTCCTCGCCTCAATCTCATCGGCTTTCTTTAGATATTGCTGCCTTTCATCGGTCTAGATCTGTAGTCTATTTTTTTGTACCAAAATGCTCTCCTTTTATACTAAATCTTCTCATTCTTTCAAATTCAAGAAAATAAATAAAAATATGTAAAAATAAAATAAAATCAATAGTATTGAAGGCAAAATGAAACTTTTCATAAATAAAAGAGTGATAAAAATCATATAAAAATAGCACTTATCAACCCCTTACCAGTATGCCTATTAACAAAAGACTGAGATCGAAAAGCAAGTCAATGAGATATTGGCTAATTGGCTCATTGGGCCAAGCACTAGCCCATTCTCAAGTCCGATTCTCTTGGTGAAGAAGAAGGATGGCACATGGAGGTTTTGCACCGACTACCGAGCCTTCAATGGAGCTATTATCAAGGATAGATTTCCAATTCTGACCATTGATGACATGTTAGATGAGCTTGGAGATTCGATGTTCTTCTCCAAACTTGATCTAGGGGCCGGATACCATCAGATAAGGGTGCATGAAGGGGACATTCACAAGATGGCTTTTCGAACTCACAATGGCCACTTCGAGTACTTGGTGATGCCGTTTGGTCTATACAATGCTCCTTCAACTTTTCAAGCATGCATGAACCAAATCTTTAAGCCTATTTGAGGAGGTATGTGTTGGTATTTTTTGATGATATTCTTGTTTATTCGAAGACATAGGAGGATCATTTGGAGCACTTGGAGGTTATTTTGGGGGTGCTACTTGACAACCTTTCTATATTAAGTTGTCCAAGTGTGCATTTGGCCAAGAGGAAATTAAATATTTGGGGCATTTGATCTCACATGAGGGGGTCAAGGTGGATTCAAGAAAGGTTGAAGCTATGGTGGCTTGGCCCAAAGTGAAGACTATTATCGAATTGAGGGTCTTTTTAGGGCTCATGGGTTACTATAGAAAGTTTGTCAAGGATTATGCTTCCATTGCAAGACCTCTCACCAACATGCTCAAGAAAAATAATTTTATTTGGAGTGAAGAGGGGGAGAAGGCATTTGGAGCTTTGAAGAAGGCCATGACAACTACACCCCTCCTTGCTATGCCTAATTTGAAAAGGCACTTGAGTTACACACGGATGCAAGCAATGTGGGGGTTGGTGTGGTATTGACACAAGAAGGGAGGCCATTAGCCTTCACTAGCAAGGACCTTGGTGTTCAAAAGAAAGGGTGGAGTGTGTATGCATGGGAGGTGCATGCTATCATGGAGGCCGTGAGGGTACGGAGACCTTATTTGTTGGGGCGGAAGTTCTTGATAGTCACGGATCAACAACCTTTGAAGTATCTTTTGGAGCAAATAATCACAACTCCCAATCAACAAATGTGGGTATCTAAGTTACTTGGGTTTGAATTTCAATTGGTGTATAGGCCGGGTAGGGAGAATCGTGTAACCATTGCCCTATCTAGGAGGGAAGATGGTGAGGTGTTGGAGGCCCTTTTGGGTCTTTCATGGGGAGTGTGGGGTAAGATTAGAGACGGAATAAAAATGATCTAAGATGTAAGGAGGTGATGAAGAAGTTTGATGTGGATGCTAAGGGAGTAGAAAACTATGAGATGCGTGATGGGCGTCTAAAATATATGGGGAGAGTAGTGGTGCCAAGTATGAGAGAACTTAGAAGGAAGATTGTAGGCCACTTTCATGATACCAAGGAAGGGGGAAATTTGTGGGTGTACCGTACTTGGGTAAGGGTGGCTAACTTGTTTTATTGGGATGGCATGAAAGGAGATGTGAGGGAGTATGTTAGGAGGTGTGACACTTGTCAAAAGGTGAAAAGTGAGAGTTGCAAGCCCAAGGGGTTGATGCAACCCTTATCGATCCATATCACACTTGGGAGGATGTTACCATGGACTTTGTGGAGAGGTTGCCACTTTCAAATAGATGTGATGGGGTTCTTGTGTTGGTAGACCGCTTGACTAAGTATGCACATTTAATATTGTAATGGTGCATCCATACACAGCCAAGACTATTTCTAAACTTTATGTGGATCATGTGATGAAGCTCCATGGGATGCCGAGAAGCATTGTGACGGATAGGGACCATGTGTTCATGAGCAATTTCTGAAAGGAGTACTTCAAGATGCATGGGACAAAATTGGCCCGAAGTTGAACCTATCACCCTCAAACCAATGGCCAAATGGAGGTGACCAACTGGACTCTTGAGCAATACCTTAGGTGCTTTGTGCACCAATACTTGAAGAAGTGGGAGGAGCATTTGGCTTGGGCAGAATTTTGGTACAACACATCGTACCACCGATCAATCAAGATGACATCATTTGAGGTGCTCTATGGGAAGCCACCACCGGTGCTTGTAGCCTATGAAGTAGTTAGTTTACCTAATGAGTTGGTGGATATGAAGCTGAGAGAGAGGGATGAGATCTTGAAAGAACTCAAAAAGAATTTGGCACGTGCTCAAGACCAAATGAAAGAATCACTTTGACAAGGGAAGAAACATGGAGTCCTTTGAGCTGGGAGATTGGGTCTTTCTCAAACATTTACTGAGGGAGCACAAGCTACTATCCAAGGTAATATTGAGCAAGTTGAGGGCTAGATATTTAGGCCCATATCAAGAGTTGGAGAAGTGTGGACAGCTTGCTTACAAGCTAGAGTTATCGGTCGGGGTTCACATTCATCCAAATTTTCATGTCTCATGGCTAAGGAGGAAGGTTAGAGATCCAACCAAGGTGGTAAATGAATTGCCCATGGCGAATGAAGGGGAAAGGTTGGCAATCCAACCTGAGAAAATCATGGAGTATAGGCTTGCAAGGAAGGGTGGTTAAGTGAGAACCGAAGTCTTGGTTCAATGGAGGGGGCTTCCAACCAAAGATGATACATGGGAGAGTGTTCAGGTTCTCAAAGAGTAATTTCCAGAACTAGACTTTAAGGATAAGGTCGGTCTTAAGGGGGGAGGAATGATGAAGATGCAAGAAGGGCAATCAGCAATGCCACTAGGAAGGCTAGGCATGTCGAGGCGAGGAGGGTGGCTTTGGGGTGCTTGCATAGCGCAGAGGGTGAGGCTTTGGGTGCAGAGGGTGAGTTGGGCGCACAAGGCAAGGCCACGCAGGACCGAACGATTGCCACCTAGAGGTTGACTGAGTTGTTGGCAAATCCCTTGAATTTAGGGATGAGGCAAATCCCTTGATTTCAGGGGATTGGGCGATTTGAAGGATGATGACCGAGTTGTGCTCCTTTAAATTAGGAAGTTTATCTATTTGTTATTTAGTTAATTTGTTTCCTTTATTTTAGGAGTTGTTGAGATTGTTTCCTTAATTTTAGAAATTTGATTTGTTTCCTTTATTATTTCCTCATGATTAGCGATCTAATGAACATCTTATAAATTTGAAAATATTTAAATTATTTATTTCATTTTAGTTGAGTGCCTTTTCTTCTCTCGTGAGCAGAAAAGATTATATTAGTGAATTTATTATTATTATTAAATTCAATAAAATATTGAATTACTATAACTATAATCAAAATCAAATAAGTAACTATTCGTACGTTGTTGAATAGGAATAAGGAAGAGGAGTAGTTATGAACCTTGTAGACCATCCCCATTGGGGTGGTGAAGGGAGGGCCCAATTGGTAGACAGTGTGAGGTTTCAGTGCTTTTGAGGTATCAAAGGCTTAAGTCTCACATTCTGTGAGTTTGTATCATCCGTGCTGGTCTTTGATGGAGGTAGAGGAACTGGCCAAACGTTGGTAAAGGTTACACTTGTCAAAGGAAGAAAACTCATTCTTCCATTTCAAGAAGGAGGGGGTTAAAGAGGAGGATAGATGTGGGAAGTATTGTATCGCTGGGGGGGGGCACTATCTGAGAAGGGTGTTAACAGTGAGGCATTTAGAGTCACTATGTCTCGAGTCTGGAGGTTGGAGGGCTGGGTCAGGTTCAAGAAGCTAGGTGACCAATGTATTCTGATTGAGTTCCAAAATTTGGTGGACAAAGAGAAGGTCCTGAGTGGAAGACCTTGGTTTTTCGATAGGAGTCTTTTAACTCTGCTAGAGGTTGACGAATCTGTATCTATTAATGCACTATAGTTTGGTTATGAACCCTTCTGGGTTCAACTCCACAATTCGCGGCTTTCATTGGTCATGTCATCAGGGTAGAAGATGAGGCAGATGGACGTGCATGTGGGAGATGTCTTCGGGTTAGGGTTGTTGTGGACCTTCATAAACCTCTGTTGGGAGGAAAATGGTTGATGTTCAACGAACAACAACACTGGATCTCCTTCACGTACGAGAGATTACAAAATTTCTACTTTTAGTGTGGGGTGTTTTTTCATAAGGGAAAGAACTACTCGGTTATGATATGAACAATAGGGTGACGAGCAAGCATCTCAACAATTTGGCTCTTGGCTCAGAGGCCAACCTAGGAACACCAACATCTTCGACTGTCGTAGATACGATGGTTCCACTGGAGGTAATCACCACCATGGGGGGCAACAAGGAGAAAGGGGGAGAGATGACAAGGAAGAGCCTAGGCCAAACAACCAAGCTGTCAATCAAGAACTTTTGGCAGATTTGTAGGAAGTGCCTACAACGGAAAAGCGAGAAAAAGAAACTCAAGGTGGAAAAGGACATTCATCAACAGAAGGGACCTCAAACAAAGGAAACAAAACAAGCTTTACTCTCGGGACCCCCTATAAAGTTCAGCTCGAAAGTCAACCCCCAGATCCTAAGCAGTCATCGTACCTGCATGAGGTATTCACCTTTGAAACTGATCCTGGGATCCAAGACTCACTGGTGGTTAACCATGAGAATGGAGCTAGACCTTGAAATAACAACTCGAGAACATGTTGCCCAACAGGCAACCCTGAACTTCTCAACTGGAACTCGTGAGGGATTGGACAACAGTGAGGTGGCACCACTTGCTGACTACACAAGCCCAAATAATAAGGGTGACACTAATATTGTGACGACAGGTAGCGTACCAGGCAGAGGAGCATGCAGGGCACCTGTTATGGGTGATGGGAAGCCTAATACCAGGAAATGGAAAAGACAAACTCGAGGGAGGGGCTCTTACACAGAAGGCAGTTGAAGTGAGGCATTGGCTGATATTTCTAAACTACTTACCGAGGATTGGCAACAAGAGGGGTTGTGAAAGGAGTAGTAAGGTAAGGGAACTTGGTCTTAAGAGGATCGAGAGGCATGATGAAACCAAAGAGAACCACAATTCAATTGTAGTGGCTGGATCCCAGCCCTATCATCATCAATGAGCATCCTAGTTTGGAACTACCGAGGGCTTGAGAACCCTTGGACAGTTAGAATCCTTAGGCAACTAGCTAAGGAAAAGTGCCCCATTTAGTTTTTCCTTGTGGAAACCAAGTGTAGAAACAAAAGAATGGAGGAGGTGAGGAGGAGTTTGAAGCTTGATGGTTGTTTTGCCATCGACAGTGTGGGGTTGAGTGAGGGGATTGCTTTGCTATGGAAAGAAGACTGGCATGTCAAATTGATCAATTATACTTGATGGCACATCAACGCTTTGATACAGGAGGAGGATAACGGACCTACCTGACAGTTCACTGGTCTCTATGGCCGCCCAGACATTGCCAAGAGAAATAGTAGTTGGCACTCAGGATGTTAAAACCTTCCAATCCCATGGCATGGCTGTGTGTTGGTGATTTCAATGAAATCCTGCACCAAAAGGAAAAACTGGGTGTAGCTAGCAGACCTTACAAGCAAATTGAGGCTTTCAAGCAAGTAGTTGAACTCTGTGGCCTCAATGACCTCCATTCCCAAGGACAAAGATTCACAGGTCAAACAATAGGAGTGGAAGGGATTTGACAAAAGAAAGAATAGATAGAGCCTTTGCCAACAAGGAATGGAAGGAACTTTTTAACTCTGCTTAATGCACTGTTCTTGTTGCCATCAAATATGATCACTCCCCCTTTCATATTAATAAACAGAACCTAGTATATGGGAGGAGAAGGAGAGGAGTGTGTTTTAGATACGAGGCTGCCTGGGAACTTAAGGAAGAATGCCAAAGAGTTGTGATAGAGGCATGGAAGAAGGACAGTGTGAGAGGTTGTGAGTCCAGGTCAATGAAACATAAACTTGAATTGTGTCAAACGGGTTTGCTGCAATTGAAACATGCAAACAAGCAGCAAAATCAAAATGCAATCACAGAGGGTTTGGCCAAGATTAGTCATTTCCAAAACACTCGCACTGGCCATCACTTAGTACCCATGAAACAACTATAGAAGGAAGTGGAGCTCTCACTTGCAGAGAATGATAGGAAATGGCACCAAAGAGCAAAGTAGCATTGGTTTAAACATGGAGACAGAAATACCCAAAGAAAGTAGTTGAATACAGACCCATTAGCCTGTGTAATGTATTGTACAAAATCGTATCCAAAACTCTTCCAAAAGGTTGAAAGACATCCTCCCCAACCTCATTTCTTTGAATCAAAGTGCCTTTGCACTTGGAAGGCTCATCTCAGACAACACATTAGTAGCTTGCGAGGTCCTCCACTCCATGATTTCAAGAATGAAAGGGAGGAGACATTTCATGGCCCTTAAATTAGAAATGAGCAAGACTTATGATAGGGTAGAACATACTTAGAAATGAGCAGTGTGGTGCCTTAACACCTGCCCCAATAAGGAGAGGCCTAGTCACAGCGAACCACCTTTTTTTGCAGATGACAGTCTCCTATTCTGTCAAGCAACCTTTGAGGAACTCACTTGTGTGCTCAACATACTTAATCTATATGAAAAGGCATCGGGACAGGCACTGAACAAAGAGAAATCCTCAATTTTCTTTAGTAAGAACACTCAGCAGGAAGCACAACAATAGATTCTGCAATTGGTAGGGGTAAAGTCATCTGGAGCTTTTAAGAGATACCTGGGGCTACCTGCATTTGTGGATAGAGCTAAAATTGTTGCATTCCACTCCCTTATTGATAGAACTTGGGCTTGAGTGGTAAACTGGAAGACAAAACATTTATCTGCTGCAGGAAAAGAAATCCTCCTCGAAGCTGTACTTCAAGCCATACCTACCTATGCCGTGGGAATTTTTCTGTTACCAGGCTCAATTACAAAGAAATTAAACCAGTTGCTTAGGAATTCTGGTGGGGCTATAATGAAGACACCTCTAAGATACTGTGGGTCAGTTGGGAACAACTTAGCTATATCTAAGACTTTGGAGGCCTTGGTTTCATAGACTTTATGAGTTTTTGTGATGCCTCCAAATTCTGCTTGGGATTGGACGGACACTTGAAGAATCTAGACATGCAACACAAGGTTACCTACCCTCGTTCATGACATATATGATGCAATATTCCTAATATGCATCTAGCATTATGCAATATTCGCAGTGGATAATTTTTTTTCTTTAGCAATACTATGCACCGAACTGAAAATAGCTCAAATACTTAACACATACTTTACACATAATAACATATTAAACAACTGAGATCACAACGCTAGTCCAAAATGGTTGTGATCAAAAGAGTACTGAAGATTCAACTCCATAAGTACAAGTAGTAATTTAAGTTAACTACTATACTATCATCGACGTCGCTCCGTCGCTTAGTCAACTGTTTCAAGTTGGTCGATTCTCGGCTCTCCTTTAGATCTTGTAACAAGATCTACCATCCGGGGTAGTTGGGACTATCATAGTGAGATTTAATTACAAATCTTAGCAAGTTAACAAGAACCTCCACACAGGTTAATGATGCATGTATGACAGTAAAAGTATGAATGCATAATTAAAGTCATAAGTAATCATAGCATAACTTGACATATAACATAACATAACTGACATAACTTAAACTGAAGCGTGAGCTGAGCTTGACTTGCTTAAACTGAATTAGACTTAAATTGAGACTTGACTTAACATGAACTTGACATGAGACTTGACTTAACATGATCTTGGACTTGAATTTTGAAACTTAACTTGACATGAACTTGAACTCGAACTGAAACTTAACTTTACATGAACTTGAATTGACTTCTTTACTTAACATGAACTTGGACTTAAATTCTGAAACTTAACTTTACATGAACTTGAAGTTGAACTGAAACTTAACTTTACATGAACTTGAACTGACTTCTTTACTTAACATAAATTTTGACTTGAATTCTGAAACTTAACTTGACATGAACTTGAATTGACTTCTTTACTTAACATGAACTTGGACTTGAATTCTAAAACTTAACTTGACATGAACTTTAACTTAAACTGAAACTTAATTTTACATGAATTTGAACTGGCTTCTTTAGTTAACATGAACTTGGACTTGAATTCTGAAACTTAACTTGACATGAACTTGAACTTAAACTGAAACTTAACTTTACATGGACTTGAACTAACTTTTTTACTTAATATAAACTTGGACTTGAGTTCTACCAATCAAAATGATTCCGCCAGTCATTTCGTCAGGAATAGTGAACAATCAGAATGAATTCACCCAACATATTCCGTTAGAGATACTCAAACAATTAGAATGATTTCATCATGAGTATTTTAAATGAGATACTCTAACAATTAGAATGATTACGCTAGGAGTATCTGCATAACTGAACTTGAACTGAGTTCTGACAATCAAAATGATTTCGCCAGAAGTACCTCGCGTGAATTACAAATGGAGAAGCCCAGACAATCATAGTGATTACATCTTGAGTATTCTAGACGTAACTGACTTGAATGTAACTTAAAAGATATGACTTACTTGGAATAAAAACATTTCATAACATAGCATAATATGTAACAGACAACATATTTAACATGACATACTTGCAACAATGAATATTATATGACATGACATACATGTAATAGATGGTATACTTAACTTAACATGTCATACTTGTAATGTATAGCAATGTATAGTAATACGTGACAGAATATCTTGTGTAACAGATGAATAATTTGTGACAGAATAAATTTTATGTAATAGATAAATATGTAATGACTTGTGTAACATACATACATACATACACTATAATTCCTTTACTTGTAACTCATACTTATTAAACTGATAGTAAGTTAAGCTAACTTACCTCGGTCTTCGCATTTTCTAAATAAAACTCAAGTACGATCACGATAAATTGAAAGTAGTGATTTCTAAAAGTTAGAACTCAATCACTAACAATTAGAAATATTAAAAAGCATTAACTTAGAGTAAAATTACCGTTTTAACCCTACATGTAGAAAAATGACCATTTTACCCCTAATTTAAGGATTTTGCATCCTAACTCCAAAAATCACCAAAATTTACATACCTCATGTAAATTTTGTCCTAATCTCAAATATCAATTCAGGAAAATTTAAAACTAAACACAACCATTAAAACTCTATAAGAGTTGAAACTTACATAGGCTATAATTTCCTTGATTTTTGTTGCAATTCTTTCAAATTTTAAAACTAATGATTAAATCAAAAATTTTCTTAAACATAACATATTCCTAAGAATAATCATGTTTTGAATCATGAAAAAATGTCATCAAAATCACTAAAACCATACTTGAACTTTTCAATTTTTCTTCTAAGTTCAAAACAGTTTTTTGTTTCTAATTTGGTTTGATCAACCTCTTGATCCAAGACTTCAAAAAATGTGATTTTCAAACTAAAATATTACATGATTTAAAAAGGCGTCCTAAAACAAATAAAAACTTTAAACTTAAGATCACATGGTTAAAAATCAACTAAAGCATGAATTTAGTCAAGAACATCATCACTTTGGCCTAACCGAAAATCTCCTTGCATAAAATTTCATATATTCGAAAATAACATCAAATATCTTTAAAAAGAACATTCTAACATGTATATAAGAGGCCTAGGATTCTCAAATAAAAATATCAAAGCCATTGGATTAGGATTAAACCATAAAAGATTTAAATTTTCTCAAAACAAAAACTATTTTTCCTCTTCCATTTTCTAAGTTTGAAGATCTAAGAACATATTTTGCCAAAAATTTTTATCATGTAAAACATCCTCAACCAATAATCATATACACATCTTAATAATACTCCATAAAAATTTTGGACCAACATCTATTTATTAGCTTCATCAAAAATTCCAAAATATAACACACTCTCCAGTTTGTCACCCAAAATGACCCTTCTAGGGTTTAAGCAACTTTTTATAGAACAAATGATATCCAAAAGGAACAAATAAGGTATCCACGTAAACTAAACGCAAAAAGGAACAACTTTTATGAAGAAAGTTTTGTGAGAAAATACTTACAAAAGCTTCAAATTAGGTGTTCAAAAGAGTTCAGAAAAGCTGTCCGAGAGTGTCTTTTGTGTTTTATCAAAGAAAAGTGTAAAGGAGGGTTGCTTTTCGTGGAAAGTGGACTGGAGAGACTCCTACACAGGTTATGGAAATTGATAGGACTGAAATAATGCTTGAGTGTTGGCCTTTTCTTCCCATTACAATAAACAAAAATCAGCCCAAGATCTTTTCTCAAGGTGGAGTAAAAAAGTGAAAGAGTGAGGTGACCCTTTAGCTTTTTACTTCAAGAACCTTCTAGGTCCTATTTTAGAAATATCTGATCAGCCAAGTGGGGGTGCAAAACTTAGCCAAGAAGTAATCCTAAGGTGACCAAATTTGAGCCTAAACCGAATGGGCCTACATTTTGGGGTTTTAAGAGGGTTTGGGTTGCTATCAAGCCCAAATCCAATATCTCTTGGCCCAATCAATTTTTCAAGGTTAACAAGGTTAGATAATGATGTTCTAACACAAATTTGTAATAGCATGTGGAAGTAATTTAATCAAGCGATTAAACACAATGCTAGAAAATTATTCTTTTAGGTTTTGGAGGTCAACTTTATGGTTGTGATTAAACCGTTTAGGATTTTGATTTTCAACCATGCTTTTGGGTTCTCAGTTGGACTCTTACCATGTAGGATTTCACTAGGGTGGAAGTCCTTATTGGTTTGGCACAATTTGATTGGTTGGATGGAATAGAGTTTTTTCTTACGTGACAAGATCTCACACCTTGATTCCTTCAAATTCATCAAACATTTCTTTTGGTGTCAAGTGTCTAATACTATACACTATGTATGGTTAAGATCTTGCCAAGTGTCTAAATAAAATATCTCTAATCTAGTTTGGATATTCTACACAGTAATTTTGAAAACGTTGCACTTAGTGTGCTTACTGAGGTTATTATTCACTCTGAAAAGTGAATAATAAACTTTTATTCACTTAGCACTGAAAAATTTCAAATATTCATATTAACCTACAGTGAAAATCGTTTACCAAAATTCAATCACGAAGTACCCCTAAAAAGGATTTCACAGTTTTAAACATACGTTTTGTCCAAAAATATGAAAATAGATTTATTGCGCCATAAAATCTTAAATAATCAATTGAGTCTAATGGCCCAGACTATAATGCATTCTAACATTTATAACTACCTCAAATAATTAGAATCGCACTTCTAGCACCATTGTGAGTGATAAAACTGATTATGTTGATAGATTAAAACCTATGTGATTGGTCGATTAGTGAAAACTTATGGAGTTTTCACGAGGTTCCTAAAACTAATAGAAATTCCACTATTGAATTTCTAGCCGACTGTTACAATCTCCCCTCCTAAAAAGAAGATTTCCTCCTCAAAATCGGTGCAAGTACAAACATTAAACAAACTGAGGAGAAGATGTTGCTCACCAAAGCTACTGTCCATCACTGAACGTGTCGTCCTCATACACTACGTTGTCGTGGTAACTTGGGTCAAGATGCTGTATGACCTCTTCATCTTCGCTCTTTGGCTCCTAACCCTTAACCAGTAAATGTCCACCGTGAGTTGATGACATGGATGAGCCTGACGTCGTGGCTTAGCGTTGGCAGCCTCGGCATGCTTCTTTGCTGTTCCGATGGACTCTGCTTGGTCCTATGCCATCCTAGCCTTGAAGCTACCCTGGTTTACCCGCGTAAATGAGTGTAGAGGTAGATAACGTTCTTCATGAGGTAACGCATTCCTCTCATAGCCCACACTATTCTTATACAAAATAACTATCACCATAAAAGAGAAAAGTATAACACTCACAAAGGTTACTGCCTAAACTTAATAACTTCTAGGCTAACCTTCTAGATCACTACTTTCCTTACTATTCAAAGAGTTATTCACCACAGACATTCCTACCACGGAGATTCTGTCATTCCTAAACTCTCTCATTTTAATCAATAATTGTACTGGAATCGTCCCACAAAGTAGGTCAAGTTGTATAGGCATACTCTGTAAATCTAAAATTTCAAGTAGATAATTTTCCAAAACATTTCCTCAGAAAAAGTAAGCGATACACTTCAAGTATCCTTATAATTCAGTTGGAAATATTTTAATCCATACATGACTGAAATCACTTTCTCTATTTCATCAAGGAATTCTATCTGTATAGGACTAGCTTACTCCTTTATAATCACAACAAATCGTTCCTCCTCCTGGGGGTTCCTCGATAAACGAGCCGCTATTAATCTAATATCAAGGCTTTCTCTTTTATGATTGGCATAGCTCTTCTATTCATCATAAGCTGCCTCTTATTCTGACTCAAAATAGAAGGATCTGTTCCTAGTGTTCACATAAATCCTCAAGACCAAGATTTTATTCCCCATATAATTGTCTCCAATATAAGGGCAATCTATGCTTCCACAAACACAGTGCTTCGACAGAAACCATTTAATCGTGACTGGATAAAACTAATATCATAAGTGAATCCTACTATGGCCAAAGCTTCTCCCACACACTTTACTCTTCTGAACACAAATTTCATTGCATCCTCAGAATAAAAACAAACTCCAAATACGTGGGATAGTAATTCATCAACCTTGAATATCCTTCTTCGTACTACTAAAAGGTATTCCATATCTACACTGGTATGAATAGAAATATTCCTAATGAGAATTGTTACTCTTACTACTTGGTAACAATTCGGAGTACGAACTGAACTCTAGTGCAATACCACAATCACTAAAAATAGGGACTCGCTTGAATCAAACTGCGTACAAGTTACAAACCTTAATGACTTGACATTACCCCAAAATAAAATAATGCAATAATACCATCAATTGATATCAAACCAAATTTAACTAAGTTTAACAATACATAGGTCTTAGAAAAAGACTAGTGATGGCGCCAATTCCTTCAGTTCCTGGTGTGTCAACATTTGCATCTCTAGGAGTGATTGCATACCCTTGAGCTGGTACTGAAGGTCGTGGCTTTGGTTTGGAATCTCCTTTAGGAATAGTCCCATTTCTCCAGCCTCTTTTGGAACAATTTTTGATTGAGTGGTCAGGTTGGTCACATCCGAAATAGAGTCCTAAGGTAATTTTGTACTTGCCTCCATGGTTCTTTCTGCACATCCCACATATTGGATATGTGGTCAGCATTGAGCTTCCAGGATGCCTTTTCCCTTATCTAGTCCAGCAGACATCTTCTTCCTTTCTGGATTTTCTTCAGTAGCATACGATGAAGTCCTTTTTCTTTCCGAAATGATCTGGGTAGTTAAACCCTTAAACCCTTATGTTCAGCCTCTACTATGGCAGCGATGTTTACCAACTCCTAATAGTTCTCAATCCTATGACAAGCCACTTGGCTGCGGATTCTCGGCTGAAGTCCCCCCTGGAATTTTTGTGCTTGCATCTTCTCCGTAAAAACTAGGTGAGGTGCGAACCTCTCCAATGCCATAAACTTGGCAGCGTTCTCTTCCACAGTTAAACTACCTTGAGATGCAAACTCTTGCGCCTTCTGTTGTTTAACCTAATCTGGGAAGAATCGATTGTCAAATTCCTCCTTGAATCTTTCCCAAGTCAAAGCGGCTAGAGTTCCTAGCTCCCTTACTAGAAGCTGCCTCCGTGTATCCCACCAAATGCCAGCTTCTCCTTGAAATAGGTACCCGGCGTATAGTACCTTTTGGTCCTCAGTACATCCACAAATCTCGTACGTCCTCTCGAGATCTATAATCCATTTCTCGGCTCTCACTGGCCCTTCATTACCAGAAAAATTTAGGTAACGGTGAATGTGGTGCCCCCAACTTCCATGTACGGACACACACGGAAATCGAGACACCCGAGATGATGACAACACGGTCACCCACCCCATTGACATGTGCTGAGTGTGTGCAATGCAACACGTGTACAATAAACAAACGCAGCGAAAAGGTTAAATCAAATAACTAAGTACCAGAGTTTAATACAATACAAAGTACTGAAAACCCACATGTCAAGATAATACGATTTTTTTTTACAAATCAACATCAAATCAAATAAAATACAATAAGCATAAGCGAAAGATAATCTTCAAATACAAACATAGCCAATGTTCCTATTCCTCAAGCGGAGTCGCATCCTCGGGCTCAGCCTCATCAAAACCTGCATCAAAATCTACAGTACCAAAAAGATGGTACCGCAGGTAAGTAAAACCCAAAAAGCTCCAAGACAATAAATATATTAAAACAACTAACGCTATGCATGCACATGATTACCCAAGCGTAAAACTCGAGAAAACACTATTTCTCGAAAATCATAATTTTTCCCACACACGCCAAAAAATACCATTTGGCACAAAACTAAAACCAGGAATAATTCCATTAATTCCAATTTTAACGGTGCCTCCCCTAGGGACCATCCACATACTCTAGCTTCCCATCTTCACCCCACTGGTAACGGCCGTGCAAGTGATACATGAGTGATGCCCAGTTCCGCGCCCACCGTGTACATAGCCAGGCATCCTCTGACCCCCGCCAGCCCGAGGAGTCACGGAGTCGGATCGAGAGCGCTACCATCCCGTCCAAGTCCCGGGCAAAAGCCCTAGGGGACGACACTCAGTATATTCCGCTCCCGAGTGTCCAGAGGAGCTCCACCGAGATAATATCCCATCTCGGCTTGGGGGTGATACACACGCACCCGTCAAAGCTTAAACACAGTTTCCTCAAAACACACACACACCCACGCATGCGTGCACAATGCCATGAAAGCAACAATTACCAACAATCCAACAGTTATCAGTACAAGCAGATAACCAAAATACAGTTTATAAAACAGGTTGGTGCAAAAATATATTAAAGTCTTAAAAGTCTCTTGGAGAAATACTTACAGTACTTGATAATAATTTTAGGAGGATCACGGAGGAACTGGAAGTATCAAAACAGCAACTCCACAGTGTAAAAACACTGGCCGAATACACTGTAAATCCAAATTCCAACGGAATCAAACGAACACTTGAAATTGATAGGGTGGGGCCTAATGAGGTCGGTGAAACTAATGGTATCGAAAGTTGTCATTGGGTGGCGGCCGAAATGGCAGTTTAAGGCCACGAAGTACAAATCGGAGAGGGTGTTCGTAGGGGCGGCTCCAACAACGGATCGGGGCAAAAAATGGGTTGGTTAGGATGGCAAGGTGCCGGTGATCAAGTGGTGAAGAAATGAGGTCCAATCCTTACCACTTTCGAGTCACAACTGATCCTAAAAAAAATTACTTTTAAAACAGCAAATTAAATAAACTCAAAAACTAATTAAAATCATAAAAGCACATTAAACTAATCTCTCATAAACATGTTTAAATTAAATTAAACGGCTCAAAAACAAATATTAAGTAAAAAGCTCTTCAATAAAAAGCACGTAAAAACTGGAGTGTTACAATCTCACCTCCTTAAAATAAATTTCGTCCTCGAAATTGTAGGGTCAAACATCAATGCTAAAGACAGGCATGAAATATGACAAAAAAATAGGCTTAAGAGACATACCACCATTTATCCAAACAAAAAGGGGTATTGCTCCATCATGTCTGCTTCTCTTTCCCAAGAGAAATTTTGAACCAACGGATCACCCCAAGCTACCTTCACCAAAAGTATCGACTTAGATCTCAACCTTTGCTCCTTCCAATCCACAATCTGCGTCGGGGCAACCTCATAAGTAAGGTCAGGCTGCAGTTGATTTCGTTCTGGATCGACAAAACGCTGCTCTTGTTGACCAAAACTTTTCTTCAACGAGGACACATGGAACACATTATGAACTTCTCCAAAATACTCTGGCAAAGCAATTCTGTAAGCAGCAGCCCCAACCTTGTCCAAAATCTGAAAAGGTCCAACATACCTTGGGCTAAGCTTTCCTTTCTTACCAAAGCGCTTAACGCCTTTCATAGGAGAGACTTTAAGATAAATCCAATCGCCTTCCTCAAAAGATAAGTCTCTTCTCCTCGTATCTACATAACTTTTCTGTCGGCTTTGTGCTGCTGCCATTTTAGCTCTTATAACTCGAACTTGATCTTTCATTTCTTGAATCAACTCAGGTCCAATTAATTTACTCTCACCCACGTCATCCCAACACAAAGGTGATCTACACTTCCTCCCATACAAAGCTTCATACGGGGCCATCTGAATGGAAGCATGAAAACTGTTATTATAAGCAAATTCTATCAACGACAATTGATTTTCCCAACTCCCTTGAAATTCCATAACACATGCCCGTAACATATCCTCTAGAGTCTGAATAGTACGCTCGGATTGACCATCAGTTTGAGGATGATAAGCAGTACTGAACTTCAAATTAGTGCCTAGAGCTGCCTGCAAACTCTTCCAAAAACGCGACGTGAACCGTGGGTTTCTGTACGACACAATACTCTTGGGTACTCCATGCAACCTCATAATCTCCTTAACATACAACCGTGCTAATTTACCCAAAGAGTCTGCATTATTTACAAGCAAGAAATGGGCACTCTTGGTCAACCGATCCACGATCACCCAAACTGAATTCTTTCCACTAGGAGTCCTCGGAAGACCTACTACAAAATCCATAGAGATGTCATCCCACTTCCCTCAGGAATAGTGAGAGGTTGAAGCTTACTAGCGGGTCTTTGATGCTCAGCCTTGACTTGACGGCACGTATCACACTTCTTAATAAACATGGCGATATCCGACTTCATACCTTCCCACCAGAATTTTCTCTTTAAATCTCGATACATCTTTATGCTTTCAGGATGAACTGAATAAGGAGCCGTATGAGCTTCTGCCAAGATTCGCTCCTTAAATTCTGAATCTCTGGGAATCACTCTTCGATCCCGAAACCGAAGAACACCATCTTTATCCAAACTATAGTGCATGGGTCCTCTAGACTTCCTGAGTCTCTTTCTGATATCTAACAACTTTGAATCCCTTCTCTGGAGAGTCTTCAATTCTTCAAAATCAACTACTCGAACATTCAAAACTGAAGAGAGCAATTCTTCCTGCTGCGAACTCTCAATAAGAAGTCTCCTCATCCTATAAAGAAGAGAGTCCAATCCTGACGACTCTGCTTCATCCACTAACTGAGACTTCCTACTCAAGGCATCAGCAACTAGAATAGCTTTCCCTGGATGATACTTGATCTCACATTGATAGTCGCTAATCAGCTCTAACCATCGCCTCTGCCTCATGTTGAGATTCTTCTGAGAAAACAAATGCTTCAAACTCTTGTGATCAGTGAAGACTTCACAGACTTCTCCATACAGATAATGTCGCCAGATCTTAAGAGCAAACACCACAGCTGCCAACTCCAAATCATGAGTAGGATAATTTTTCTCATGAACTTTCAACTGACGAGATGCATAAGCAACAACTCGTCCCTCTTGCATAAGAACACATCCCAATCCAAACTTAGATGCATCACTAAATACCACAAACGGCTTGTGTGGCTCCAGAAGTGCCAAAACAGGAGCTGTTGTCAGTCTCTTCTTCAATTCTTGGAAACTCCTCTCGCATCGATCTGACCAAACAAACTCAATATTCTTTCTAGTCAAAGCGGTGAGAGGTCCGGATAATCGAGAAAAACCTGCAACAAATCTCCGATAATACCTGGCAAGTCCCAAGAAACTCCAAATCTCGCGCACCGTTGAAGGACGAGGCCAAGATAAAACAGCTTCTACCTTGCTAGGATCTACTGCCACTCCATCTCGAGAAATCACATGTCCAAGAAATTTGACTTCTTCTAGCAAAAATTCACATTTACTAAGCTTAGCATACAACTGATGTTCTCTTAATTTCCCAAGCACTAGACGAAGATGATAAGCATGCTGTTCCAAGTCTCGAGAATAAATCATAATATCATCAATGAATACCACCACAAAAGAATCCAGATACGGTCGAAATACTCGGTTCATCAAATCCATAAAAGCTGCAGGATCATTTGTCAACCCAAAAGGCATCACCTTGAACTCATAATGACCATACCGCGACCTAAAAGCATTCTTGGGAATATCTTTATCCCTTATTCTCAACTGGTAGTATCCCGATCTCAAGTCAATCTTGGAGAAAACAACTGCTCCTTGAAGCTGATCAAACAAATCATCTATACGGGGAAGCGGGTACTTATTCTTGATGGTCACTTTATTAAGTTCCCTGTAGTCGATACACATTCTGAGAGAACCATATTTCTTCTTGACAAACAAAACTGGCGCTCCCCAAGGAGATGTACTTGGCTGAATAAAACCCTTGTCAACCAATTCTTGCAACTGGATCTTCAACTCTTTCAACTCAGTTGGTGCCATACGGTATGGAGTCTTGTGCACAGGAGCTGCTCCAGGTTCCAAATCAATAGCAAACTCCAACTCACAAACTGGAGGCAACCCTGGAAAATCATCTACAAACACATCTGGAAATTCTTCTACAACCGGAATGTCCACTAAAGACTTCTTCTCGGATGGCGCAGACACCACTTGAACCAAATATGCATCAGCTCCACAAGCTATATCTCTCTTTGCTTGCACTGCAGATATTACTGTCGGCTTCGCCTTCAACTTACTTCCCACATATTCCAAATAATCCCCATCCGGAAGTTGAAAGCTAACCATCTGGTTTCTGTAATTAATACTTGCAGAATACCGATACAACCAATCCATACCAAGAATAATATCAAAACCCAACAACTGGAAAGCAATTAAATCCGCATCAAGCGTCCTTCCACCAAAATCCAAAGGACAACCCAAAGAGATTTTGGAGCAACACACCATCTCCCCATTAGGAAGAGCCACAACCAAATACTGGGGTAAAGGCTCCGTGACCAAGTTACACAGCCGGGCAAAGGTGGCTGATACAAAAGACTAAGATGTCCCTAAATTAAACAACGTACAAGCATAAAAATCATAGAGGCGAACTCTTCCTGAAGCACACATACACCCCAAACAAATTCAAGCAAATAATTTACACCAAACACCAAATCCAAAAATTAAAATAAACTCATACCTGTAATCACACCAGCATCCTGAGTAGCCGGCGACTCATAATCAACATCTCCAGGGGTCATAGAATAAACTCTGGCTTGAACCATTTGTCTCTAGTTAGCTCCTCCACCACGTCGGCCCCCTTGACTTCTCTGAGCTTGGTTAGGGCACTCACGGTATAGATGTCCCGGCTGGCCACATCTATAACACCGGATCCCACTCGGGTGGTATTCGCCCTCATGAGCTCTATTACACCTAGGGCAAACTGGAGCTTGACCTCCGATACGAACACTAGGGGCTGCTTGAGATCGAGACCCAATCCTCTGAACAAACTTCTGTGGAGACCCAGAACTGCTACCTTCTCCAGCAAAACTCCTCTTTTGGCCTGGAGGGGAGCTTACAGCCAAACTATTTTCTCGCTCCACCATAGTAGCCAGATCAATCAACTCATGGAGAGAGGTAACTAGCTGACAAATCACAAATCTGCATATCTCAGGACGCAGACCTTCTTGAAACCTCTCCACCTGCAACTCTTCAGTGGCAATAAGGTGGGGCGCAAAACGCCCAAGCTCCAAGAAAGCACGTGAATATTGGTCCATCGTCATATTCCCCGGAACCAGATTATTGAATTCCTGAGCTTTCTGCCTTCTCACGGCAAGAGGGAAAAACCGATCATCAAACTCCTTCTTAAAACGCTGCCACGACACAGCGGCTAAGGATCCAAACTCTCTTTCCAGGAGATTCCGCTTTGCCCTCCACCAATTTGCTGCTTCTCCTTGCAACAAATAACTGGCATACAGAACTTGTTGAGCTTCAGTGCACCCACAAATCTCAAATGTCCTCTCAATCCCATTGATCCAACCTTCAGCTTGGAGTGGATCTTCTACTCCATAGAACATAGGGGTCCTATGCTTAAGAAACCTCTCATAAGAACACCCCACTTGCATAACCAAATTTTGGTCAACTGGTGGTGGTCTGATATTTTGATGAAAGAGGTCTGCCATTCTAGTCAAGGCTCTAGCAATGGCATTATCAATCTCGCCGTGAGATGATTCCTCCATAGGTTCCTTATCTTGCCTCCTTGGCCTTACCATTTTCTGTCAAAGCATAAATCTCAACCACACTTTAGTTCCGATTAGAACACAAAACAAAATAATAAAACAATTAAAACAAATAAAACAACACATCATATAAAAAGAAATAATTTCAAAACTACTTCAAATCAAGCTTAAAAAAGATTCTGGTACTTCACCTAAGGGACACGTGGCTTTACCCAGAGCCAAACCGCTCTGATACCACCTGTGGCGCCCCCAACTTTCATGTACGGACACACGAAAATCGAGACACCTGGGATGATGACAACACGGTCACGCACCCCATCGACATGTGCTGAGTGTGTGCAATGCAACACGTGTACAATAAACAAACATAGCGGAAAAGTTAAGTCAAATAACTAAGTACCAGAGTTTAATACAATACAAAGTACTGAAAATCCACATGTCAACATAATACGATTTTTGTTTACAAATCAACATCAAATCAAATAAAATACAATAAGCATAAGTGAAAGATAATCTTCAAATACAAACATAGCCAATGTCCCTATTCCTCAGGCAGAGCCGCATCCTAGGGCTCAGCCTCATCAAAACCTGCATCAAAATCTACAGTACCAAAAAGATGGTACCGCAGGTAAGTAAAACTTAAAAAGCTCCAAGACAATAAATATATTAAAACAACTAACGTTATGCATACACATGATTACCCAAGCATAAAACTCGAGAAAACACCATTTCTCAAAAATCATAATTTTTCCCACACACTCCAAAAAACACCATTTGGCACAAAACTAAAACCAGGAATAATTCCATTAATTCCAATTTTAACAGTATGCACTATGGCCTCCCCTAGGCACCATCCACATACTCTAGCTTCCCATCTTCACCCCACAGGTAACGGCCATGCAAGTGATACATGAGTGATGCCCAATTCCGCGCCCATCGAGTACATAGCCAGGCATCCTCTGACCCCCGCCAGCCCGAGGAGTTACGGAGTCGGATCGAGAGCGCTACCATCCCGTCCAAGTCCCGGGCAAAAGCCCTAGGGGACGACACTCAGTATATTCCGCTCCCGAGTGTCCAGAGGAGCTCTACCGAGATAATATCCCATCTTGGCTTGGGGGTGATACACATGCACCCGTAAAAGCTTAAACACAGTTTCCTCAAAACACACACACACCCACGCATGCGTGCACAATGCCATGAAAGCAACAATTACCAACAATCCAACAGTTATCAGTACAACCAGATAACTAAAACACAGTTTATAAAACCTGTTAGTGCAAAAATATATTAAAGTCTTAAAAGTCTTTTGGAGAAATACTTACAGCGCTTGATAATAATTTTAGGAGGATCACGGAGGAACTGGAAGCATCAAAACAGCAACTCCACAGTGTAAAAATACTGTGGCCGAATACACTGTAAACTCAAATTCCAATGGAGTCAAACGAAGACTTGAAATTGATAGGGTAGGGCCTAATGAGGTCGGTGAAGCTAATGGTATCGAAAGTTAGCCGTGGGTGGCTGCCGAAACGGCTGTTTAAGGCCACAAAGTACAAATCGGAGAGGGTGTTCGTAGGGGCGGCTCCGGCAACGGATCGGGGCCAAAAATGGGTTGGTTAGGATGGCAAGGTGCCGGTGATCAAGTGGTGAAGAAATGGTGGCCGGAAGGCTGCGGAACGGCGAGGAGACGCCTACGGCTTCGCACGGCTACTGGCGGCTAACGGTGGCATTAGCCGGCCTGAAAATTTATGAGTGAGGTCGCCTGTGGCTGAGGGATTGAACGGCACCGGCGGTGTCGACCACGGCGGCAGACAATGGTGACGGCAAGGGCAAACCGATTTGCACGTGAGAGAGGAGAGAGAGAGAGAGAGAGAGAGCGAGCTGGGAGAGAGAAGATACGAGCGGGAGAGAGAAAATTCGAAAGAAAAAGAGGGAAAAAGAAAAGAAGAGAAAAAGAAAAGATGGGGAAAAGAAATGAGGTCCAATCCTCACCACTTTCGAGTCACAACTGATCCTAAAAAAAACTATTTTTAAAACAGCAAATTAAATAAATCAAAATAAACTCAAAAACTAATTAAAATCATAAAAGCACATTAAACTAATCTCGCGTAAACACGTTTAAATTAAATTAAACGGCTCATAAACAAATATTAAATGAAAAATCCCTTCAATAAAAAGCACGTAAAAATCGGGGTGTTACAGTGAATCACAAACTTCTCATATGGATAACTCCTAACTTCGGGTCTGGGTATGTGCACTTGCTGCAGTTGCTGATGTCTAAGAACGTCAATCAGCATACGAACAACTTCAGCTAATCATCCATCGGTGGATTTTGATTCTCCTGACTTGTGGCTCCCTCAGGGTTTTAAGGTATCATACAGCGAGTCATGTGTCACTTCCTGAAACACAACAGTACACGTATCACAACTACGTACTATCTTTCATACTTCAAGAAATTCAAGCCTAACGAAGACTAAAATTACAAGCCTAATATTTGGTGCATTTTAAGGATATGTGGATTTAAACCCAGAGACGTATTGCTCTGATACTACCCTGTGACGCCCCCAAATTTCGCTTGGGATTGGACCGGCATTTGAAGTGTCAAGACATGCAACACAAGGTTACTTGCCCTCGTTCATGACATATATGATGCAATATTCTTAACATGCATATAGCATTATGCAATATTTATAGCGGATAATTTTTTTTTTCTTTAGCAACACTATGCACCAAACTGAAAATATCTCAAATACTTAAAACATACTTTATACATAATGACATACTAAACAACTGAGATTACAATGTTAGTCTAAAATGGCTGTGATAAAAAGACTACTGTAGATGCCACTCCATAAGTACAAGTAGTAATTTAAGTTAATTACTATACTATCATCGACGTTGCATCGTCGCTTAGTCAACCTTTTCTAGTTGGTCGATTCTTGGCTCTCCTTCAGATCCTCTACACAGGTTAATGATGCATGCATGAGAGTAAGAACATGAATGCATAATCAAAGTCATAAGTAATCATAGTATAACTTGACATACAACATAACATAATTGACATAACTTCATAACAGATTGATAAGTATAATGTTACAAAACTTGTTTGTCATGACTATAACACAAATAAGTATTGAAGTCAGTGCTCCATAAGTATAGTATTAAAAAGCATAACTACTGAGCAAACTGGCTTGGTTGCTCATGCAACTTGGCTAAGATAGCCATAATCCTATCTATGAACTAGAGGATTGAAGTAATAATCTCCTCGTCTTCATGTTGGGCCTAATTGACCTCATCCAGTTTGTCCTTAGCCGACTCTCCAAATCTTGGCACATGGTCTACCATTCCGGACGGAATGGTAATTGGGACTACAAGTGAGATTTTGTTTTTTCTAAAGAGTCGACGATCACATGTCGAGTGACCACCTCCCCATTTTATTAAAACCCTTACTTATGGTAGAGGAATACCATAACAAATAGACAAATTCACATTGAAAAACTTACAAACCCAAATGACCAAAAAACTTCCAACCAAAGAAACAATAAATTTACAACCAGCCACCACAAAAACCCTCCAGAAACTAGCAAGCAAATAAGGCAGTGCCAACCGATCTAACTTCAGGATTCCTTTAAGACGATGAGGAAGCTCTCCAACCTGCACCCATGTCTTAGAGCCCAGCTCCCTAGCCAAACGAGCTAACAAATTAGCTTTCGCATTAGCTTCTCGAAACACATGCTGAACCACACATTGAATCGGTGAAATAATCTCCTGAATCTCATCCCAATAGTCCTCAAGATACCGTAACCCACATCTATTTTGCTGTAGCCAATGAACAACCAGTAGTGAGTCCATTTCCACTTCCACTTTCCTTATAACCAGCTCTCTACAATGTCTCAAACCCAAAAAAAGAGCCATAAGTTTCAACGAGTTATTAGTACAGTGAACCAACCTCATCAAGAAGGTCAACACCAACCTCATCGAGTTATTATCTCAACAAGTTAACTACCAACTTAACTAGCAGTATACAGTTGCATGCATGACAGTAAAATGACATGATTGATGTGACATGAACATGAATGTGCGTGACATGACTTGGCAAATAGCATGACATGCGTTGACATAAGTTGAAACTTGACATGAACTGAACATGAACTTGAAATCTTGTTCAACATAAACATGGTTAATAAAACGTGAACATGTGGATGTTACACAGGTCCCCTTAAGCCGTGTCCTCTTGTCGGTACAACATTACATCATAGGTATCTGCACTAGCTATGAGTACGTCATGATAACTCAACTGATTAAAATTTGATAAACATGAGGTTGGTACCACCAGCATTGGGTTCCTGACTTTGCTCCAACAACCACTTAGATTTTATTCGAAGCTTGTTGACGGTACTTTGACAACCTAGAGAATTTCACATCAATTTAAATATTCCAGCATGAACAATGTAGTTCTACTAAGATAATAGTCATCTTAGCACATGGGGTCGTGATAAAAATAAAAGACTCCAATAACATGAAAATATTTTTCATGACATGCTTTATGCATGAGAAATGACGTGACATGTAAAAATGAATATGTGATAGATGGCATGACATAACATGACATGTAACAGATAAACATGTACCTAAAATAATTGACATGACATGTCAAATTAGAATATTACAATAATCATAAGCGACAAGAATATGACAATCATGGCTTACCATTGTACATAAAAATACACTGAAAAATAAGTTAGAGGTTAACTTATAGTGATTGAGCATGATGCAAAAGTAGCTTGAAATAGCGTGAACTGAAATGAGATATTTTTAAGGGTTAGAATATCTCACTAATTAGTTAGAAACATAAAATTTTCCGACTTATGGCAAAATTGCCATTTTACCCCTTGTGGGGAATGATCATTTTGCCTCTAAATTAAGGAATTTGTATACTAACTCCAAATTCTACTACAATTTATATTCCTCATGTAAATTTATCCTAAATTCAAATATCGAATCAGAAAAATCTAAATCAAAACACAAATATACAAATTATGCATTCATTGATTCACATTAAAGCTAAAAATCTTATTTTTTGTTGCAATTCTTTCAAATCTCAAACCATATACTTAAAATTGATTTATGCAACACTAAAAATAATAATATATTATGTTCTAAGATCATACTAAGACATCAAAATAATCATTTCATAAAATCTAAACTCCTTGTATCAATAAAATGCCAAAATACTAAGTTTTGGTCAAACAGAACAAATTCTTGATGTTCTTAGTCAACACTTTTCAAATTGTGATAACTCAGTGCTAGGTCCTTACTATTATTTATTTTATTTTCTACTTTTATCCAAATGGACTTTTTTTTCGAAAATAGTAGCCCTCGTTCCATTCATTAAAAAGGACATACAAGATTGACTTAAACAAGCCAATTACAAACATTAACAGCTTCCCAGCACACAATCGTGACTGGCATGGTCTAGTCCAGCACATCTCTATAGACCTAAATCTAAGAGATAGCCCATCTCTGTCCAAGACAGAGGTAATAGTAACCCACTAAACAAAATTCCATACCCGACTAATCGGGATATGGAGGGGGAACACCCCGCCAACTCCGTCTACGCGGAGGGGGGAGCAACTCCATTCCGGACCTAGTCCGAATGGGATAACATTTTGGGTTTTTAAATATCTAGAAAATAAAACAAGACATAAAGAAAATACATTGTGAAAACACTGTAAAACGAAAAAACAGTGCACAAAAATAACTGTTGGAGGGAAACCGATGGTCGAGCTATGAAGTTCCAGATATGCCTGCTCGGGAACTGCCACGCGTTACAGCGTCAGAGGGTTCCTTGGTGGCGCGTGAATCCCACACGCCGACGAGCTCCGAAATCTTCGACCCGCGTGTGCGGGCTACGTGCCGCTCTGGAGGAGGCTGCATTAGGAGGTTAAGCAGATCGGCAGCAGGGAAAGCTCCTGGTGGGGCGCGCGTAGGAAACTGGTGACCGGAAAGGCTCGAATCGATAACCCCCTTATTCGGCCGAAGGAAACTAGAAAAAAAAACCATAAAGATCCAAATGAAGCTGTCGGAGGCACAGGGCCGACGTTAGAGAGGGAGAGGAGGAAAGGGAAGAGGGAGCCGAAGCTCCCCCTCCCCCCAGCTGTGACCAGACGCGAGAGCTTCTAGAGAGAGAGGGTCTGGTTTTTTTCTTCTAGGGAGAGGTTCCAATCATTTCTTGCAAGTTATCCAAATGGACTTGAGCCCGATGATTTGAGAATATTAAGGGTGTAAGATTGACTTAGGCCACATTTTGTTTATGCAATAGGTACCAATCCCAAGGATAAGAAGCTCAACACTCAGCCAAGTTTGGGCCCTATAGGAATTTAGGGTTTTAGAAACCCAAAACTAGGGTTTTGAAATGAGTGAGAGGCGCCCCTTTGGACAAGAAGGCTCTTGAGTTTCCCTAAGCTATAATTATTAGGCTCCTAAGGAAAGGGAGTGTAATCTTTTCTAAGAAGCATCCGCCACTTATCACTCATGCATTGAAGCCCAAAAGCTTCTATAAGAAGCCAAGTGATGGAGGAGAGTCATAGGGTTTCGGCTCACCTAGGGCACATGCAAACTCCACCTTCCACCATGTCACTTGGCCTCATGCAACCTCACTCTAAGGAATCATTGTATCTAGAATTAAAAGTGGATAAATGGAAGAAGAGGAGTGGATTTCAGAAATCCAAGGGACACACACCACCAACACTATGTTTGCCACATGGCATTCATGCATAAGCACCTTAGAATCTCTAGAAGATGCAATCACAAGGAAGTGCAAGAGACACTTGGGGAATTTTGGATTTGGAAATATGGTTCCAAAAAACTTAGTGAATTTGGAACTTGGCAAGCATGCAAAGTAGGACACAAAACCTCTAGAAGATCTCTAGGGCTTTGGCCATGTGATGTACTAGCCACTCACAAAATACCTTCTAGAAGAATCTTTGATGAAAGAGACAAGGATGATTTTGGGAATGGTAAGAGCTACACGCCCACTTCATGCCATTTGGCAACCATGCATTGTTTAGCCTTAGGTTCGTTGCATCTAGACACAAAAAGGACTTTTTTTTTTTAAAGAAGAACTGGTAGCCATCCACATAGTAGCCTCATCCCAAGTTTATTAAGGAACCCTCACATATGGCAGAGGAAAACCGTGGTTACAAAACAATCACCTGAGGGATAACACAGGTGGTGAAGAAAAATTCCAAGCTCAAAAAAAAAAAAAAAAAAAAGCATAAAGCAAAAAAAAAAAAAAAAAATTACATCCGTAAATACGGAAGTTCCCAATAATCCGTCCGTAATGAGCCTTTAAGAATCCCCACCCAATGTCAAAATCTATAAAATACTTACACCGATTACAAGCACCTTCTTTAGCAAGATAATCTGCAACCATATTAGCTTCTCTATAAATATGATGAATGGAACAATTTAATTCAGAAAGCAACCTCTTTATATCATCCCAATAATCCCACAAATACCACAAGTTACATTTGCCAGGCTCGACCCATCATACAATAACTTCAGAATCTAACTCCACCTCTATGTCTCGAATACCCAATTGTTGAGCCAATTTTAACCCATCCAGTAAAGCTGTTCCTTCAGCCACATTGTTGGAAACCTGCCCATAGTGAGTTGCAAAACCCGCAATTAAACGACCACCATGATCTCTAATCATAGCTCCTCCACCCCTAAAGCCAGGATTTCCGAGTGAGCTACCATCGACATTAAGTTTATACTTACCTCTACATGGTTTCTTCCAAGCCACAACTCTCATAGTTTTATTAACAACCTGAGCAATGGGGCAATTTAAATCTTGTAAAATTTTAAGATCATTTTGCCTCCATCTATCAAACTTCCGATGCACAGAAAAAATGTCAATTAACGTCAGCTTAATCCACCGCACCACACCTCTCCAATCAGTTTTTTTTCCTTTCATTCTATCATCACAACGCGCTCTCCATAATGCCCAAGTGATAGTGATAGGCAAAATGCCACGACAACAACCTGCTTGAGAAGATGGTGAGGCCTGAAGCCACCAGACATTCATGACTACATGCCATCTTCGGACTTGAGGCAACCGAACCCCCACAATAGCTGCAAAATAATTCCACACCGTAACAGCCAAATCACCACTACAAAGAATATGATCAATAGATTCTTGTTGCGGTAAAACACAACAATGACACTTAGAGACTAGAGAAATTCCCAGCTTAATGAGGATATCATCAACTGGTAGCACTTGTTTTTGAGCACACCAACAAAGAAATGACATTTTCTTGGGGACAGATTTATGCCAAAGCCATTTTCTCCACAGAGAAACTGGCCCTTGAGCTCTAATGAGATGCCAAGCAGATTTAGTAGTGAAATTCCCATCCGAACTAGGCTGCCAAATACGCACATCAGTACCCCCATAAATCTGAATCGAAGAAGCAATAATTTTTTCAACCATTTCTTCCGACACCAAGTACGCAATTTGTTGACATCCCACCCTGCATTAGTTAGGATTCCAGCCATCAATAAATTTTCATCTCCACTAACCTTTTCTGAATTCACAATGGCTGCATCCCCTAGCCAATTGTCAAACCAAAAATTGCATTTACCACTTCTAAGCAAGATTCTTGAATTATTGATCACAGTCGGCATCACTGACATAATACCCTTCTTTGTCCTTGAACTTGTAGAGTTAGAAAGGAGCAACGGATGCTTCTCACCCACATATTTAGCTAGAAAACTTTTTACCCAACACGATTTACCATCTAGTAACTTCCAAGAAAATTTCATGAATAATGACATTTGTACATCGACGAGATTCCGAATGCCCAATCCCCATTCCTCAACCGGTAAGCAAATATTTTTCCAAGACACCCACTTCCTTTTCTTTTTATCCTTATTCAAGCTCCATAGAAAATTAGAGAAAATACTCTTGAGAGCTTTGAACACACCCTTAGGTAAATTCATAACAGATAAAACATGAATTAGCATGCTAGATAAAACATGTTTGAGAAGCGTAATTTTACCTCCAAAAGATAAAATGTGGCTCTTCCAACCAGACAATTTCTTCTGAATCTTCAACAACAAAGGGTCAAATAATTTGATAGTAATCCGCCCCACATGCAACGAAACACCAAGATAATTACACGGTCATTTACCCTCCATAAACACCGTTATCCTCAATACCTCTAATTTTCGAGCAAGCAAAAATTTCGAAGAGAAAAAAATAGGGGATTTATCCCGACTAACCAATTGCCCCGACATAGATTGATAAGCATGTAACATCTTCATAATCTGCACTAAAGATCTTTTACCTCCATTTACAAAAATCAAAACATCATCAGCATAGCAAATGAGAAATCAAGGTACCTCCATTAGCATAAAAAGGCTTGACTCTCTCCTTTTGAAGATCATCGTTAATCATTCGAGAAAGAAGCTGCTGTAATATAATGAAAAGATATGGCAAAAGAGGATCACATTGTCTAATGCCATGAGAGGGTTTGAAAAAGCCCCTCATCAAACCATTAAGCATAACGGAACACATTGGGAAGAAATATAATTAAAGATTAGACTCCTCCAATGAACTGAGAACCTCCAATTCACTTCCATCAAAAACCTCCAATTCACCCTATCATACGCCTTTGCCATATCAATTTTAATCATGGTGTTACCGCCTCTCACTTTCTTGTTCATACTATGAATCATTTCTTGGGCAATAGAAATGTTATAAAAAATGCTCCGCCCCTTGAGAAACGCCAATTGTTCCTCAGAAATTAATTTATTCATGATAGGCTCCAACCGGTTCACCAAGACCTTTGAAAGGATTTTATAGACAACAGAACATAAGCTGATAGGCCTGAAGTGCGAGAAATGCCTTGGATCTTCCACTTTCGGAATCAAGACAATATTGGTAGCCCCAAAAAAGGTAGTTAACGGTTTTCCCTCAAAGAATTCAATAGCCAACTTCAATAAGTCATCGTTGATAATATCCCAAGCATGGTGAAAGAAACTTGTAGAAAAAGCATCAGGCCCCAGACTTCTATCTTGCAGAATCGACCATAAAGCCTCCTTAATTTCAAGCATTTGATGATTATTAGCATAAGAAATAATAGATGTTAAAAGTTGCAAACCAGGTTCTACAAAGGAAACAACCGACGTTGAAAGCTGCTGCTGGAAGAAGTCCACAGCCCCCTAAAGAACCGCTTCACTTGATTCCATAATGGTGCCATCTTCAAGAGTCATATTTTCCATTGCTTTAAACTTCTTTTTACAACTCAGGGAAGCATGAAAGAAAGCCGTGTTCTCATCCCCTTCACTCATCCATTTAATTCTTGATTTTTGGCACCTCATTATCTCCTCTCTATGCAAATATTGAATATGCTTTTGCTTACATCTCAAAAGCTCAGCCTCCATATCCAAAGAATAATTTTGCTGAACCGTCGTCTCAAGTTCTAGGAGCTCCTCTTCAATTTCTTTAAGATCCACTTCCACTCTTCCGAAGACCTCCCCATTCCACTTCTTCAATACTTGTTGCAACAGCTTTAATTTGCCACTGAATATCACCATCGCACATCCTGAATTTCCTGGTTCCAGCATTCCCGCACCACATCCAGAAAATCAACATGATGGCACCACATTCTTTGAAAGCGAAAAAGCTTCAGACCAACACGCCTTCAATAAGAACTCCATACGACGTCTGAGGGAGATACTCCATACGGTCATATGGAAAATTCAATAAGAACTCAGTATTCACTAGCACTCTATCAAGTCTAGCCCAAACTCTCCCACCCCCTAACCATCCATTATACCAGGAAAACCGATTACCGGAATAGGAAATATCAACCAAACCACAAGCTTGAATATAATTATTAAAATCTGCACAACCTCTGGATGAATGACCAATGCCACCAATTTTCTCTCCTGCAGACCGAATAATATTTAAGTCACCTCCAAGGAACCACGGCAAACCACCAACATCAATATTCATCAGATAATTCCAAAGAAGACGCCTTTGTTCTTGAAAGCAACTGACATAGATAAAAGAAGCAAACACCCAAGAACTACCATGAGAAAACCAGCCGGATATAGCTTGATCCATCACCGAATGTAGCTGAAAATCAATTGCATCTACCCAGAACAATCAAACCTTACCACCCACTTCCATATTATTACAGTAATAAAAAAAAAAAAAACCACCATGCCCAATGTGCACACTTATTTACTGAAAGAAATGGTTCTAACACTGCAACAGCCGAAGGACGATATTAATTAAGAACACGCCGCAACCTTGCCTTCGACGAACAACTCCCTCTAATGTTCCAGACCAAAATATTCATCAATTAATAAAGTTTATTGGAATGTGTTGTTCGTTCAAGAACAACAATTGGCTTTTTCATTTTTTCTCCTCGAAATTTCTTTTTCGGGACTTCAATCTCACTATCCAAGTCATAACATTTAGCTGCCAATTCTTCGATCTCTTTTTCATTCTCATTATCAATCAATGAATGGGCCAGTAGCAGATGATCCGAACATCCATTACCCAAAGTAACCTTCCTGTTATCACTTTGACATAATTCACATTCAAGAGTTTCATCAATCAGCTTTAATGAACTTCTGGGTGACCCACACTCTCCTAACAGCTCATCAGCAACGACATTATCATCCATAATCTCTATTTCCTCAAACCAAGACAAATTGGGAACCAGTGCTACTACACCAGCCCGAATGCCTTAAGCATATTTTTCCTTCTCACTATTCGTATTCAACTGGCCCAATGGACCATCCACATGATTATCATCTAGAATAAATTGATTCTTTGAAAGTGACACACCATTAGGATCAACATACAATACCTCCATCTGATGTTCATATTCAGCATTATTTTGTTCTCGAATACGTTCCAAAATAGCATTTCTTCTCGCGTTCGATTTTTCTTTCTCTACCTCTACGGTAGGCTGAACATTCTCTTCTGCTTTTTTCTCATCCACCATTTTCCAAACCTTTTTCTCAACCCCCATTCTTTCCTGTTACTCAGCCACCTTTTGTTTCCCCTTCTTGGTATTCTTATCCTTAGCTTTACACTGGTTTTTCACATGGCCTTGTTTTTGGTGCCAAATGCAATATGCCAGAACATGCTCAAAAATAACTTCCTGATAGTGACTACTTTGGATCCCAGGTGGGCCAATCCAGAAATGGGATTTGAGTGCCACCGAAACATCCATCTCCACATATATTCTCGCTGCCTCCGGTCTCGTAACGCATAACGTTGCATTATCACATTTCAAGAACTGTTCGAATCCATCATCAAAACTTTTTAACATAGAATACTGAAAATAGTTCGGTGGAAGCCCTGGTAACATGATCCATACAGGGACCATAGGAGATTCTTCATCTTCATTAAATCCTGGAGTCCAGTGGAAAATTTTATAAGGGACTCCATCAATATCCGAGTTTCCTTTGGCCATAACAGACACAAAATCATCATCATTTATCAATCTAACTAGTATATTACGAGGATTCCATAATTGCCCAACCACTGGCATGGACTTTAGACCCCATCTATGTTTGATAAATCCTTTAATATGATCAAGAGATGGCTGACGATGTTGAAACTTTAGAACAATCGTAAAATGAAATGGTTCCCCCGATTTTAAGATTTCAGCCTGAGAAAACGTAAAGAACATCTCTCCCTCAACAAATCTAGGTTCACGAATCGAAATATTCAACACTGGTATTTAACCACAATATTAGCATAGCCTTTATGTAAAATACCTCCACCCACAGTCTTCATAGGTTCTCAAGTGCCTCCATATTCCTTCCCAGCCACATCAAACAGCTGAGTTGCCGCCTTAGACGACGACTCCCCTGGATTCACCATGCAGGAACCCTAGGCCAACTCAAAACCAATGGCAACCCTCTTAACATTTTGGCTATGGCAAGAAATCGCCACTTGTCATCCATGCAAGAGGTGTCTCTTAACATTTCCAAGAGAAGCAATGATGAGGAAAGAAGAAGAGGTGATTTTCGGCCAAAGCAAGAGGCAAGATGCCACATGGCATCCATCACAAGAAACCCATTGATTTCTACATCAAAATAATGGTAAGAGAGAAAATGAGTGGGATTTGAAAGAGGTATATAAGAAGGTAAATTAATGGATTATCACCCCTACCCCCAACCAAAGGCACATCAAGAGTCATTTGCTTCATTTTAGATTTCTTGCTCCCATCTCCTCTCCATCTTGCCCACCTTAGAAGAAGAAAACCCAAATGCAATTTTCCTTCCAACCAAATACCATTTTCATACAAGCAAGGATTGGAGATTCAAGAATATCTTTTAGGAAAGGATTTCGCGATAAGAACTCTCAAGTTTCTATAACATTTCCTTCTCAATAAAACACACACTCTTGTAAAGGTTTAAGTTGAAGAGTTTCGACCTAAGGGAGTGAAGAATGTGTGATTTGACCTTGTAGTATGGTCCCACGGGACAAATGAAGTATTTGGTTTGACTACGAGAAGGCAACTATGCATAACTTCGATTGGTATGGTTTGTCTAGGGTTCGTCTTCCAAAAAACTCGAGATTGATGGCAAGATGGGAAAAATGGAGTAGAGATGTTCAACCATTAGTGTTTTGTTTGTGAAACCACCCTTATCGCTCACACCACACACTTGTGTTCTTCAAACCATGTGTATATAAGTTAAAGGAGTCACAAGAGGAGCTTGTAGCCGATTAGGGTTAAGAGCATAAAACCCTAGTACACGCCACCCATGTTTGGTTTAATGTTTGATTCCAAAGTCTAATGGTTTGAAAACATACACTTTCAGCTTACTTAATCCTTGACATTTTCTTTACGTCGGGATATTTGTAAGTTAGTCTCTAACATACTCTTGGATAATGCATTTATGTACATGTCTAAACTCCGTATCTTGATCGTTCAAATTGGATTATGGAATTGTTATTTGTTACATGTTGTGATTTTGTATCTCTTACATACATGCTATGCTTAAAAATATTGATTGTTAAGTAGTTGGTTCATATGACATGTTTAGATTTGGAGAATTGGTATATGATTTGTTGAACTCTTACATGTTATAAGTATATGTTTCTACATGTTCTAATTCCTTCAAGTTATAAACATGATGCACTCTTGATACATGGCATAAATGCATGACATTGTTGCACGAAAGTTACATGGTCTCATGTCACATGTTTTTCAGGTTGTGCATTAAAAGAAATGGTTTTATCATGACTCTAGATGCTAGGATAAGGGAATATCCTGGTGGAACTCCTCTGTCCACTCCAGAATGCTTAATTTGGAGTGGTAACTCTTGGATTGATGAAACATAGTTAATTGACTTCTAATGAGTTCTTTTTAAAGGATTTTGGAGCTAACACATTGGAAATGTGGTGAAGGAAAATTGTGAACCGCCGTATCATATGAACTCTTATGTGCTAACTAGTAGGGAGTTCACGGTGCTTAGGGGAGCAATGAGGTGTCCACCCACATCGTTATATGGCTTAATGATTATAAGTGATTAATATGAATTGAAAATGATATTTTGTTATATCGTCACTTTGTTACTGTGTTACATGATTACACGGTCAATGTTTGAAAAAGAACAAGTACAAGAAAGAAATCAATTTTTAGTCAAACTCAAGTCCATGCTCATGTATTCTTATTCATGGTTTGCCTTCGCATGATTATGCTATCTTCTTGTATGTTATTGGTTTAACTTGCTGAAATTTGTTGAAATCTCACTATGATAATTTTCACTACCATTCACTCTAGAATGGTAGAAGTTATGACAGGAATAGACGATAGAAATGGGGAAGCGCAAGCGCTTGGATTCCCTAAAATCTAAAGAGGAGTTTAGCAAGGAAAGCACTAGGAAGATAGTCTTGAAGACGCAGTCATCAACTTGACAAGGCTATTTGAGCGCATCAAAGAAGCCCAAGAACTTTGGAATTAGTAGAAACATTTTACTTGGAAAGTTGAATAGCCTATATGTTATCTATGACCTTTTGATGATGAAATCGATATCAAGGGTTGTGTTTTAAACCCTCATTTTATATTGGGAGATTTTTACCAGTATTTTGGGATAAGTAGTTACTTTAATTTGGTACCATATTTTATTACTCAAAACTTTACTTAGAATTCAACTTTTTCCTTTGCGATTATTTCATACTACTAGAAACATAGTAGGTGGATTGTATGTTAACTATCATGAATGAGGGGTTTGTAACCTTGAGTTGTATGTCCCAACGCTTCAGTCTCCATATAATCCCAAGCGAAGTTTGGGGGCATCACACAAATCAACTTAAAGGACTCCAAAATTTCATAAACACGCTCTTAATATGTTTATAAATCCAATCTAAATGATAATCAGGCTTGAACAATGACCAAAATCACAACACTTATCATCAAACCAATTGGCATGCATACGAAGTCCAAACTAAGTACCACATATTTTTTATTTAGATTAAAAACACTAAATCTGAAATTTTTATGAATAAACATTCAAGAAATAAAATCATATACCTCATATTCAAGTCCTAAATTTGATCTAAACATTTAACCTAGGATCACATGACAAAAATACCTTAATAACACAAAGTAAACCTGTGAGCTTCAAGTTTTTGCCTTAACTGAACATATTTATGAAAAACATGCTTCCAATAAAGATTAAACCAAATCTCTTAAAAAATACTCTTTACACCTCAATAAGATCCTTAAGAATAGCATATATCAATTTCATAACCATTGGACTAGGTTTCTAGAACCAACAAATATCATAACCTCAAAATAGAAACAGTTGACAGAATAAATTCTATGTAACAAATAAATATGTAATGACTTGGCATGATACATGTTATAACATACATACATACACTGTAGTTCCTTTACTTATCACTCATACACATTAAACTGCTAGTAAGTTGAAAGCTAACTTACCTCTGTCTTCGTGTTTTCTAAACAAAACTCAAGCGCGATCATGAGAAACTAAAAGTAATCACTAACAATTAGCAAGATGAAAAAATGTTAACTTAGAGTAAAATTACCATTTTACCCTCTACATGTGGAAAAATGACCATTTTACTTATAACTTAAGGATTTTGCATCCTAACTCCAAAAATCACCAAAATTTATAAACCTCATGTAAATTTTGTCCTAAACTCAAATATCAACTCAGAAAAATTTAAATTAAATACAACCATTAAAACTCTATAGGGCCGAAATTTTACATAAGCTATTCCTTTGATTTTTGTTTCTAACTTGTTTTGATCAACCTCTTGATCCATGACTTATAAAGATGTGATCTTCAAATAAACACATCACATGGTTTAAAAAGGTGTAATGACCCGATCCTATATATTTAGGGATAAATTATAGATAATTTTATTAGGCTCAATAAGTGAGTTAAAACACATAAAATGACTTATCGGATAAGTTATATTTATTTGAATCTAGAATTAAAGTTCTATTATTTAAAAAGAAAAGAAGCTCCAAGCCCTTGAATTATCGACTCCAAACACTAATAAACTTTTGTTTTCCTTTCCATAATAAAACTCCTAGTCACTACCTGATTCCCTTCCACAACTCATAGCCCCGCACGAAACTAGCTAGTCCCACGACTTTCCTCTCAACCTTACACGTCTCTTTCCCTAGGAATTAAATTTTTTGACATTCTGCATCACCTTTATATTTAAATGTACATACGGATTAGTTCCTCGTCAGTCTATCACTACATTGAAGATTCTATCGCAACCGTTTCTTCCGCATGCACCTTGACACCTCTAGGTTTTCCTTTTGTTTCTCAACCAGCTAGGTCTATAAATACACTGCCGCCCAACGTCGAAACACACTCACGCACGCAGAGCAACCTTTCACGAACTCACACTCACGGCAAGCCCCACGAAAACAGAAACTCCGTAGCAGTTTCTCTCCATACCAGACCACCCTTCAAGCCACTAGCAACCAGCACATACACGGCAGTGCACCAAGAACCACCATCGTCGAACCCAACAACCCACACCTTCTCCCCCATGTTGCACTCTGATCCCCTCCACACCAACCCAAACCGCAAGCCACTGCATCAGATCCCACTCCAAAACTTCTTCCACATCCACAATGAATAACCATAAAATAGCCACCAGGAAACTCCAGCTCCACACATGGCAACCACCTGCACAAGGAAGCAAAAGGAAATCGGAAATAGCCAATAGCCATCGTTCCTCTGTTTTTCACACCAAAAACAGAGTGCGATCTCCACTGTGAACTACACGAACCAGCCCTCACAATAGTCAGCCTCTCCCACATCATCATCACCTACACAGAGAGCGCAACTAGACACGGAATGCCACTCCAAGTTCGTCGTCCTCACCTTGGTAAGCCACGCCGAACTCCCCCACTGTTTCTTTCCGTCGCCCTCCCTCACGCAGTACTCATCACCCTCCCATAATCTCTCTCTCTCTCTCTCTCTCTCTCTCTCTCACGCTGTCTTTCTCTTCACTCTCAGTTGCATAGTAATCGCCCAACTCACTGTGAAGCGCCACCACGTCCCTCCCACTTCCAGTCGCTGCTCAGCCCCACTAGTTGTTCACAGATAAACATTGCCCTATGCCTCTCACGTAAGTCCTATATTCCCGAGTGCATGCAACCCGTAGAATAAGTTTTTGATTGGTTAGTTAAATTACAATAATGCCCCTGCTTTTTAAGGATTAACATTTAAGAATAATTTAGTGTTTGGAAGATTTTAGATTTAGAAAATATAGGATATTTTAGTAGTTTAGATTTTAAATAAGACCACATGTTTAAATTAGAAATTTATGCAAATTCGTATTTATTGTATAGGCGTCGAAAATAGTGGATTACGCGTAAAAAATAGTGGATTAGCGCTGCAAGGTAAGTACCATGATCATACCCTTACACGTATGTACGGTAAAAATGGCATGTCTTTTATAAAAATATTATGCATGTATGCCCTCCATTGGAAGCCTCTTTTTACGTACCCAAGACATGATAAAAAATTATGAAAATCTATGATTTTATGTAAATAATTATGCATCAAGTTATTTATGAAAATTCATGATTTTATGTGAGAGTTATGCATTAAAATAATTTATGACAAGCCATGCATGATTTTAAGTGAAGATTTATGCATTAAGGAATTTATAAAAATTAGGATTTTACGTGAGAAGTCATGCATCACGACATGTTATGAAAGAATGTGATTTCATTTGAAATCTATGATATGATATGACAAGATATGACAAGTATGTATGTGATTTCTTTTGAAATCTATGATATGACAATTATGCAAGTATGATTATGATGAAATATGAATGATAAGATACTTAACGGCTTATGCTATGATACGAAGATGGTACCTATGTTATGGGCATATTGCATTGCCAGGTCGTACATGCTGGTGGTGCACCCAGTATGTCTTCCTTATGTATGGATTCCACAACCCGCGGCCACGGGCGGAATCGGAATCTATTTAGATTCGCTAACCCTAACTCATGGGGGTCAACAGTGGGTATCGGCCTATGACAAGTGAAAGATAAGCTCATGTTCATGTTCATGTTATTTACGTATGTATTTATGAGTATACACGTTTTTCAAGGAACCTTATGTTTATTATGTTTACTGTCTGATGTGTGCTTATTGAGTATTCGAATCATTTTAGTTTGTTTTCATGTTTTTAAACCACCCTAGGTGATGGCATTTATGAGGATGAGACTGCAGGACAAGACTTGACCCCGGGAGGCGAGGCAGAGGTCTAGACAGATTTTGCTATGCTTAGTTTTATGGTTTAAGATTTAAGTAAATTATTTTGATAAGCACATGAGACTTCCATATTTTAAATAAGTGCTTCCACAGAATCTATGTTGGATTTTTAGTATTAATTAAATTTTATTTTATTTATGGAATCTTTTGCATCTGGCTTGTTATTAAAAGGAAAAGTTTTAGTCAAGTTTAGTAGTAGCACACTGGCTCCCTGAAAATTCTAAAATGTCTTTATTGGGGAGCGGGGTGTTACAAAAGGTGTCCTAAAACAGATCCAAGCTTCAAACTCAAGATCACATGATTAAAAATCAAATAAGACATAAATTTAGACAAGAACATCATCACTTTGGCCTAACCGAATATCTCATTGCATAAAATTTCATATCTTCGAAACTAGCATCAAATATATTCAAAAAAACATTCTAACATGTATAGAATAATCTTAGGATCCTCAAATAAAAATATCAAAGTCATTGGATTAGGATTAAACCATAAAAGATTTAAACTTTTTCAAAACAGAAACTGTTTTTCCTCTTCCAGTTTCTAAGTTTCTAGATCTAAGAAAATCTTTTACCAAAAATTTTAATCATGCAACAAATCCTCAACAAATAATCATATACACATGTTAACAGTACTCCATAAAAATTTCGGACCAAGATCTATCCATTAGCTTGGTCAAAAACTCCAAACTACAACACACTCTCCAGTTTATTGCCCAAATTAACATTTCTGGAGTTTGAACAACTTTTTATAAATCAAATGATCTCCAAATATAACAAATAAGATATTTACATAAACTATACTAAAAAGGAACAACTTTGATGAAGGAAAATTTGTGATAAAATGCTTAAAAAATCTTATAATAAGGCATGCAACAGGGATCAGAAAAACTTTCCGAGAGAGTTTTTTGTATTCTATCAAGAAAAAGTGTAAGGGAGGGCTGCTTTTCATGGGAAGTGGACAGGAGAGCCTCTTACACAAGTTATGAAAAGTGATAGAACTGGAATTAAGTTTGAGTGTTGGCCTTTTCTTCCCATTACAATAAACAAAAATCAGCCCAAGATCTTTTCTCAATGTGGAGTGCAAAAATGAAAGAGTGAGGTGACCCTTTAGATTTTTTCTTCAAAATCCTCTAGGCTCTCTTTTGAAAAGATCTAGTCAGCCAAGTGGGGATGCAAAACTTAGCCAAGAAGTAATGCCAATGAGACCAAATTCCTAGGCCTTAAAGGGCCTAAACCGAATGGGCCTCAATTTTTGGGGTTTAAAGAGGGTTTGGGTTGCTTACAAGCCCAAATCCAATATCACTTGGCCCAATCAATTTTTCAAGATTAACAAGATTGGATAATGATGTTCTAACACAAATTTGAATGATTAATAGCATGTGGAAGTAATTTAATCAAGCAATTAAACACAATACTAGAAATTGATTCTTTTAGGTATTTGAAGTCAACTTTATGGTTTGGATAAAATCGTTTATGATTTTGATTTCAACCATGCTTTTGGGTTTTCCATTGGACTCCAACCATATAGGATTTTACTAGGGTGGAAATCCTCTTTGGTTTGGCACAATTTGATTGGTCAGATGGAATAGGGTTTTTGCTTAGGTGACATGATCTCACACCTTGATTCTTTCAAATCCATTAAACATTCCTCATGATGCCAAGTGTCTAATACTATTCACTATGTGTGGCTAAGATCCTGTCAAGTGTCCAAATAAAATCTCTCTAATCTAATTTGGATATTCCACACTGTGATTTGAAACACTGCAATTGGTGTGCATAACGAGGTTACTATTCACTCCAAAAAAGTTAATCATAAACTTAGCACTAAAAAGTCTTAAATATTCATATTAACCTACATTGAAAATATTTTACTGAAATCCAACCTCGAAGTGCCCATAAAAATAATTTCATAGTTTCAAACAGGCGTTTTGTCCGAAAATATGAAAATTGACTTATTGCCCCATAAAATCATAAATAATAAACTGAGTCTAATGGCGCAGACCATAACGCATTCTGACACTTATAACTACCTCAAATAATTAGAATCGCACTTCTGACACCATAATGAGTGATAACACAGACTAAAACCTATACGATTGGTCGATTCATGACAACTTATGGAGTTTTCACGAGGTTCTTAAAGCCAATAGAAATTTCACCTGAATTTCTAGCAGGTTGTTACATAAGGGAAGGAACATTTGGGAACTATGTCGAACTGAAGAGGAAGTGAGGGTTATGAGGAAACTCAATACACACCATTTGCGGGAAGGAAGGATACGCACCGTTTGAGTTAAGGAGGCTTGCCATTTTGCTCATAGAGGACTGTTGTTTCATTGCATTTTACAACACCATCGTTTTATGTCATTTTGAATGTTGTTTTCATTTTATGTTGTATTTCCTTTCTGTTGTAATAAAGACAAGTGTAAGAAGCTTAGTAGAGCAGTTTGTTAGGATTGCGTGGGTATGTAAACTGTGGAGGTACTGGTAGAGAATCATCTGGAAACACTATTGTAGAATTGTTCTTCATTTTGGATGTTAAGGGATCCCTCGAAGTTCCCTAATGGCAATCTGAATATCTTAGTTGCCTTTTATCAAACAGCTTGTCCACATTTTCTTTTTCTTTTCATTTTACATTCTATGTAATCTATTTCCAATCATTTACAAATCCATACACACAACAACATCTTTACAATTGGTATCCAGAGCCTACGATTCTAATGGCAAAAAATACACGTTCCAACAAGCAAACCCAGGAGACTTTAAACCACCATGACCAGAGTATACATGAATTAAAAGACAAATGAGGCAAATGAATGACTTGCTTAGAACCATGATGGGAACCTAGACAAAATTACAAGCCCATTTGGCTCTCGGTGAGCCACCACCTGAAGGGGACAATGAAAATAGAAGGCCCTTGCAGCGAGGTATCAAGCTTGAGTTCCCTCACTTTGATGGTCAAGATTTGGCAAGTTGGATCTTCAAGGCTTCTCGTTACTTTGACTTTCATCAAATAGCTCCTGCTCATCGCCTCCTTATGGCATCATACCACATGAATGGTGAAGCTCTTGTTTGGTATTAGGATGCCGCTGATACAGCGCAATTTCAATGTTGGCAAACTTTCATTGAGGCCCTCCAACTGAGGTTTGGCCCCACAGCTTATGATGACCCCATGGAGGCCATCACAAGGTTGAAGCAAACCTCCTCTCTCACAACCCATAAGTGCCAGTTTGAAGCTCTCTCCAATCGGTTGAAAGGTTTACCCGATTATCATCAGTTGATTTGCTTCCTCAGTGGCCTCAAAGATAAGATCAAACTCCCTCTTCGCATGTTCGACCCCATCAACTTGAATGCAACATATGGCCTTGCACGGATTCATAAGGAGTACTTGGTTAGTTCTAGTAAACCAATCAAACATTGGGGAGAAAGAAGTAGTTCATCTACCTTTCATGGGGGCCAAGGGGGTTATACAAGTACCAATTACAATAGATCCAATAAACCAAGAGTTCCACCAACAAAGGTTTATTCCACACAAATGGATGAAAAGAGGTGCAAAGGGTTGTGTTATTACTGTGAAGAAAAGTGGAACGCCTTACACATTTGTAAGTCCCCTAGAATTTACTTTATGCATGTTGTTGATGAAAATTCTGATGAGAAGACAAAAGAGGTTTCTTATGATTCACATGAATTAGTCGATAATGTACCCAATATGCAACCTGAAACCAACCCATAAATTTCATTGAATGCCCTCACGGTACACCTTGCACTAACACTATGAGATTGAAGGGTAAAATTGGCTCCTCTATGGTAATTTTGGTGGATACAGAAAGCACCCATAACTTCCTGAATCCCTTCATTGTGTCAAAAAATAGCCTATGCATGGATAGGTCTGCTCAACTCAAGGTTAAGGTAGCTAATGGGGAGATTTTACAAAGTCCAGGTAGCTGTACCAGTGTATTAACCTCTATACAGGGAACTACATTTAGCTCGTCATTTTTTATTTTACCCTTAGCTGGTTGTGATGTTGTGTTGGGATACAATGGGTGAAAGGGTTGAGCTCTACTACCTAGAATTTTTCTAGTCTCAGTATGAAGTTTCAGTGGGAGAACAAAGGGTGGAACTAAAGGGGATTCAGGCCAGTGCTTTTACTTTCACAAATGATGATGATAAGTCATTAATGAGTACATTTCACAAGGGTAATGGACTTCTTTCTCAACTAATGGTTGTGGAAGTAGAAAGGCCAACAGAGAGTTGTTGCCCAGCAATCACCCAATTGCTGGACCAGTTTCACCAGATTTTTCAGGAACCTGTGGGACTCCCACCTATTAGATTCCATGACCACAAAATAGTGCTGAAGGAAGGCACTAATCTCATTTCTACTCGACCATACAGATATCCTCACTAACAAAAGACAGAGATTGAAAAAATTGGGTCTGATTTACTCACCCAAGGGGTTATTAGACCTAGCAACAGTCCCTTTTCATCACCAGTTTTGTTGATCAGGAAGCATGATGGAAGTTGGCACCTCTGTATTGATTACAAAGCACTCAACCAATAGACTATGAGGGACAGATTTCCAATTCCGGTAATTGATGAATTACTGGATGAGCTGCATGGTTCCCTAATTCTCTAAGCTAGATCTAAGGTCTTCTCCTTTGGAGGACAGAAGGTGGTTGTAACGGCCATGATTTTTAAGTTAAGGATTTGAAATTATTTTATTTTTTATGATATATTATTAATACAATTATTATTATTAATTTTAGTTCTTAATTTGTTTCCTTAAAAACCTTCAAATTTTTCAGCCGTTGTTTCCATTTCCATTCCTTGGACGATCTCTTCGATTTTTAGACGTTACATAGTAAGAACCAAATTCTTCAATTTATATTCCATATTCTCCATAATTTCAGCAGTGCAACAAATACCCTACCTCCTTCATTCTCTGTTTTTGTCCTTTTGCTTCAAGCGAAATTTCTCTTGATCTCATCCATCGTGCTATAGATAAAAAAAGGTATATTTTGTCCGTGCTCCGCATCTTTCAAAAGTATATTTTGTCCGTGCTCAGTGCCTTTTTCCTCTGGTGGTAAGCCTCACTGGTTTGCTCTTTTCTATCCCATTCTTCTATTTTTTTTTCTTCAGTCTAACAAACAAGTATTTTGCTCACCTTAGTTTTGCTCCACCGTGCCTCTGTCTAGCCGTCGTTACATCTCCTGCCTTCCTCTCGTGCGAGATCCCTTTGTCTCACGGTGAGCTTTCAAGCTTTTCCCTGTCTTAGTTTTCTTTGAGAATAAAATTTTGTCTAACTGAAGCTCATAGATATAAAATCACTATTCTTATGGCTAAATTTACGTTGGTGCTTTGTGTAGGGTTTATCTTTGTTTTTCCATAATATTTCATCCTTATCTTTTTATTGGACTTGTCTCTTTTAGTCAAATTTATGCACATATTTTATCTTACAGAAATTCAATTATGTGCAACTTTTTCTTTCCTAGTTGCTTTTTCTTCTCTGTCAAGAGAAGATGCGTACGAAAAGGGTGTACATAAGGTGTCATATGTACATAGAGGTAGATGAGGTTTTAAGCTGATTTTACAAATTTGCCCCTTTAAACAATACATTTTAATTTACATTAGAGGTCTCTAGAAGCCTCATGGGCTAACAAAACGTGTTGGTCTGCAGAATCCTTTTATGTTTTCAACTTTTGAGGCGAAGTCTATTTAAATAAATAGTCAAAAATCTTATTTTTAGAAATATTTAGGAGTTAAATGATGTCTATTTTTAATTGAATTTCTTGACTTGTTTAATAAATTTGCAGGAAGTATAAATTGTGCTACTAAGTATAATTGAAGGATTTGATATGATGTTAGAGTTTAGATATTAAATGAAATTAGTAGGACATTACCCAATGTTTTAAATTGTTTTCTCTAGATAGTGGTTAATTTAGTGGAATATGATGACATGTTTTTCTAGAAAATTAGTGACGACTAGTGCTTTGTATAGGTAACGAACTACAAAGTGAGGTTGTGAAAGCAGCGCTAAGAGCAAGTAATTTGATAACAAATTAGGATTCACATATAGTTAGACTATTACTATTAAAGCCAGTTCTTTGCTAGCCGTTCTTTTTTTGTACCAGGCATGTTACGATCTATATAAGCATATCAGTCATCATAGCATATGATCATGTTAATTTTCCACATCATGTTCAGGTTTAGCATTTTATAGTTATTTATATTAGCATAAATGTCGTGCATATCACGTTGCATAAGACACGTAAGTTATTTTAATTTCAAGTGTAAGATAAAATAAGATCAGATCAGTTAATTAGATGGCCTTTTAGTTTAGTATTCAAGGTGGATGTGCAAGCCACAAACTTAAGCGTGGTCCACCGTAGTATGTCAGAATACTACTCAGCGGCTCCTTTTGCTGTAGTGGGATGTGGGGCAGGTACAAAACCTTGGACACAGGTTTAAGTCTGTGGGCCAGTAAGATTAATTAGTTAATTCAGATAAGTCAAGACAGTCATGCATAGCATGAGCATGAGCATGAGCATGATATGACATGAATTTTATTCAGCATGATAAGACAAGAATTTTATTCAGTATGAAAATTTTATTAAAGCCTTTCAATTATTATGTTTACGTTGTGGTGAGTTCTTACTGAATCTTCGACTCATTTTTACCACTAGGAGAGGAGAATGAGGACTACAAGCAGACATACCAAGTTTAGAAGGAACGGACTAATGAACCTTAGACTATATTTATGATTACTTCTAATTTAGTTGGTTTGGAAACTTGGATATTACTATGTTTTGGAAAATGGTTTAACTTAAGTTTTCTTTTGGAATGAACAATATATATATATTTTTAAAATTATGCAAATCTCTTATCTGGCTTTAGCTATGTATGTACGTGATATTCCTAACCCTAAGGAAGATGATGTTACTGTGGTTGTCCCTTCCCTCCTTTGGAGGAGGGGAGTTGTTAGCTCTATTTTTACAGATTGGTTCTCTCTAAGATAAACTAGAAGGTTTGTTAGTAAAGAATTTATATAAGTTAAGACAATGTCCGTCATAAAAAGATTTATGTGAGGGTTGTCCCAAACAGATGAGTAGTTTGGCTTGTAATCTGTATTTTTCCTGTATTGATTAATCACAGATGTAACTTCAGTTTCATTGAATGAAATGCATGAAGTCTATTTTTGATTCTTAAAAAAAAAAAAAAAAATGCAAAATCTCTCTTGATCCGAGATTCATACTGATAAGATAGTGCTGATGTGACACCCTCACCAAAATGACACTATTAACTATCGTTCTCTGGAGGAGAATTGCACCTTATGAGGCACTTCGATTCTTATAAAGAGACCCCAGGTGCGTATAACCTCAAACAAGATTTGTCTTGGTTAGGGTAACAGATATTCTCTTCGACTTAAATCATCTGAGGTCACCCCTACTAATTAAGTTCACCCGAGGTTGTTCCTTCAATTACAGGTTAACTGAAAAGCATTGTAGGCACCGCTGAAAATTGCAAATACTTTTTATTCAATCATAATGGAAAAAAATAAAGATGCAGCCGTCCTTCTCATTCTTCTAAGCATCCTCTCCATTTGAGTGTGTGTGTATATATATATAAATTTATTTTATTAGTTCGGTTTCCTTAGGCGATTTTGATTGAGGAATATTGAATTAATGAAAACGCAAAATGTCAACAAACTTTCAAATGGTTGCCTTTTCTGTTCTTTTTTGGTTCCCTCTTTTTAGTGCTAGATGTCCGGCCGTTATTTTGTCTCTACATTTTGACTACTCTTTTACCTTACTTTAATATTATTTTTTTAATAATTAAGAAAGCAATTATTAATAAATCTTTATATATTTATTATTTTTTTTAAAAAGTTTTAAAAAATACTTAAAAGATGAAAAAAGGTGTAATAAGAGGAGGTAAAATGATAGTGTTGCCTTCTCCTTTCTGGGTACATGGATAACGAACTGCTGTTAGTGGACGAAAGACACTTGGAAGTTAGCTCCTCTAGTCAAACTTGGGTAGCACGTTTCGCTTCCTTGTCTTGACACCACAAACTTGGCTATCACGTATTTCTTTCCTTTAAAAGCCCCGCTCACACGTACACTTTCTTCTTCAATTCCATCCTCTTTTACTCTCTCACCGACGAGGATACATACATACATATATGCATATTCACTTTCTTTATCTCATGTTTATGTTCAACATGATGGAAATCACATTTTCCATGATTGTGCTGTCCATTATAACCATTATGGTACTCAGATCAGCATGGAGAGCGCTGAGATGGGTGTGGCTGAAGCCAAAGAAGCTGGAGAGGCATCTGAGAGAGCAAGGTTTTGGTGGCAATTCTTACCGGATTTTGTTTGGAGACTTGAAGGAGAGCTCTCGGGTGATAAATGAAGCCAGATCAATGCCAATGAACTTCACCCATGACATTGCGCCACGCGCCTTTCCCTTCTTCCATCAAAGTTTGAAGAGTTATGGTATGTATCTCTATTCTACTCTCACCCATTCTGCCTTGTAATGATAATGTTTTTCTCTTTCAATTGTAATTAATTTCTGCACAACACTATTTTAGTACCTGTTGTATGTGAAGAAACAGATTACATCATCAGATGCAACTGAAATGCAATATTTGCCATCTTTCTGCTTTAAGTGATGACTTTCCGGGGTATCCTTGTAATAATTATATATTATGGGGTGCAATTAATAAGCATGAATAAAGGTTATGAACCTATGATGCAGAATTAGATAACGTGACATTAGATGATTGGAGACTATTTATTATATTTTATTTATAAACCTATCATCTAGTCTCACATCATGGGATGATGGGAAAATAGATGATGAATAGATTTTTTTCATAATAAAAATGCAGGTAAGAACTTCTTTATATGGATTGGCACGACACCAATGGTGAACATTATGAACCCAGAACAATTAAAAGATATACTCTACAAGAACTACAGCTTTCGAAAACCAGATGCAAATCCACTTGCAAAATTGCTGGCAACCGGACTTGCAAGTTATGATGCTGAGAAATGGGCTAAACATAGAAGGATTATCAATCCAGCATTCCATCTAGAGAAGTTGAAGGTTAGTTTTATATTTCCATTTGTTCTAAGGCATATATGGAGATCATAACGTCAAATTAATATTTTGGTTTATGAAAATGATTGATCTATGATGAGCCATGGATTGCTTTTCTTCAAAAATTGACACGAAAAGCTTCTCAAATCTAATGCAAATGGGTTTTGGTAATTAGAGAGCACTTTCGAAGTTCTTGTTTGTGACTTAATTGTATCACCAAGCATATTAATTTGAAATGTTTGTAAATAATCTTGTTTGATATGCTGCTCAGTATGATACTCACCTCTGTATTTTGGTAATTGTTTTCAATTATCATGACGTTGTTTGTTATAGAATGTGTTACCAGGATTTCATCAGAGTTGCAACGACATGATTAGCAAATGGGAAAGTTTGGTCAGTAAAGAGACTGGATTGGTGGAGTTGGACGTATGGCCTTATCTACAAAACTTGTCAAGTGATGTGATTTCGCGCGCAGCATTCGGGAGTAGCTATGAAGAAGGGAGAATGATTTTCGAACTCCAAAGAGAGCTAGCAGAGCTTGCAATCAAATCAGTACGGTCTATTTACATTCCAGGATGGAGGTAATTAATTAACCCAAAAATATTCAAACACACGCACACACACACATATATATATATATAGATATATAATGTGAGTTGAGTAACTAAAATTAGTTGATATTATGAATGGTTTGATCAGGTTTCTGCCAACTAAGATGAACAAGAGGATGAAGGAAATTGATAGACAAATACAAGCATCGCTCAAAGGCATTATCAACAAAAGAGAGAATGCAACAAAAGTAGGGGGATCAGCTATAAATGAGGACTTATTAGGTATACTAATGGAGTCAAACTTGAAAGAAATTCAAGAAAACGAGAACAATAAGAACATCGGAATGAGTCTTAAGGACGTTATAGAGGAATGTAAACTATTTTACTTTGCCGGGCAAGAGACCACCTCGGTTTTGCTCGTTTGGACAATGGTTCTGCTGAGTAAGTATCCAAATTGGCAAGCACGTGCAAGAGAAGAAGTTTTACAAGTTTTTGGCAAAGAGAAACCGGACTTTGATGGATTAAATCATCTAAAAGTTGTGAGTATTTTTTCTTCCTTTTCTTTTTTTTTAATGGCAACTTATGGAATTAGTTTATAAGAAGAACTTTATCGATCGATCGGATTGGGGACCTTAATTGGTTGTTTTCAATGTCACAGGTGACCATGATATTGTATGAGGTTCTAAGACTATACCCACCTGCAGTTGCTTTGAGTCGAGTCGTTCATGAGGATACAAAACTTGGAAGTTTGTCTTTACCAGCCGGAGTTCAAGTCTCCGTACCGATAATCCTCATCCATCATGATCGTGAACTCTGGGGAGATGATGCAGATGAGTTCAAACCAGAGAGGTTCTCAGATGGAGTCTTGAAGGCCACAAAGGGCCAAGTTTCCTTTTTTCCATTTGGATGGGGACCTCGGATATGCATAGGACAAAACTTTGCTATGATTGAAGCTAAAATGGCTCTGTCAATCATTCTACAACGCTTCTATTTCGAGCTTTCCCCCTCCTATACTCATGCACCTTCCACTCTTATTACTCTTCAACCACAATATGGCGCTCATATCATTCTGCATTCTGTAAAATTATAGATCAATATATGTATTGTTGTATAACAAGGTTTAAGTAGTTCATAATATATATTAAAGTTATATTGATCATCAGGATCTGTTCTGAAATTAAGTGTCGTATATTTTAATTATTTCCAATTTTCACTATCAGTGCTCTCCACTTCTCACATCAATCTGCATGATTTATTGAATAGAAATATCTCTTGTTTCAAAGCAGGATTTGGAATATTAATGTAAATGAAGTATATAACTAGTTATATGTACTAATTGGGTTAAAATATGTATTGAAGCTCAGTCTTATGAGGAAAATGTATTCAGGCTCTAGTTAAACTCAATTTCAATGTGTGCATATGAAGTTTTATTGCAATGAATTAAGTCATCCATATAAACTAGAGTCAATGACTCATGATGTTATTCAAATATTCAATACAAGAGCATTTTTACTTTTGGGGCAAAGGAGAAAAAGTGTTTTAAAAAAGTCAATCAAGCTTGACATTGATCCAAAGTATTTGCTCTTATGCAATTCATGGATTGGGAAAATAATGGAAGTCACGACCCTATGGCTGGGCGGAAGGAAAAATCGTAGCAAAACCTTGGTAACTTGTTGTACAGGCGTATTAATACATGTATGTATATGGTATGAATGGGAGGGGTTACCATACGTCACAGCCTAAATATGTGACCTGGATTTTTGGAATCTTCTTGGAAAGCTGGACTGTGTGATGAACCGGGGACTAGTTTTTGTCTTATGTTTGACCAAAATGGATCCCAAGCAAAAATTTACTGGAGGCTGAACGAACAGGTGATGTCTTCATTCCCCGTACAGAACTGCTACAAGTACACGGGGTTGGGTACCTTTGGGGTAATTGGCTGACGTGGTAACATATTAAAGAAAAAGAAAAAAAAGAATATGAGAGGGAAATGAAATGAAACGAGAGGGAAACCAAATGAAACCACTGGAGCTCGACGACGAGCACTCTCCCACGCCGTCTCATTCTTCCTGCCCAACAACCACAACCGCATGCTCCTCCCTCATTTGCCAACCCAACGACGAAGCCACTGCACCACCCTAGAGCTGGAAGCACCAGCCTTGTGAAAATAGCCAAACCGTGAGCCCAAAGCCCTGATGAAGATGTTACAGCCATGCTTCATGCCTGATGCTTAGCTTGCTCCACAGCTTTTCACCACCACCCACGGCGTCCTCCACACTCAGCCACACCCAGCCTAGCCCTTCACTTTGTCCATTGCCCAGCCCCCCCCCCCCCAACAGCCCAGGTCCTCCGTGTCCTCAAATGAGAAGCAGCCCCACGCACACGAACCTTCGTTTTAGGAGAACCGGACAAGACCACCTGGTATTGCCCAAGCTCCTCCTTGCCATTACCACCCTGCACCAAGAAACACCAACCACCGCCTAGGGCCTCCACCTCACGCCGTTACTCCACGCCTCAGTCGACTGAAACATACTTTGTTTTTCTACTCCGAAACAAAGCATTCTGCCAACCACCACGGAAGCCCAGTCCTCCACCACGCTCTCAGCTGCTCCATGTCGTGTTGTGCCGCCGCATATCCTCCTTCCCGCAATCTATCCCCAACAACTTCTGCTCTAACCACAGGCTCTTTGCCCCTCTCAGTAAGACCCCCAAACTGCCACCTCTCCTCCTCTTGTCTCCATCTTTGGTCAATATTACGGAACCTAACCACTATACAGAGCTCGTGAATCCATGAGCCACCATCACAGGGTATCTCCACTCTTTTTGGCTGTTCTCTTGGTAAAAATCTCACTCTCTTTCTCTAAGTCTCGATCTCCCCATCAAGTTAGCTTCTCACCGTATTCTTTTTTTCGTGAGAGTGTTTCGTATTTTGTCTGTGGGGTGTTTCAAAGCACCGTTTTATTGTACACGTGGAGGGATGGTACGCGGGGGGTACCCAACCCCGGTTGCAAATAGAGTTGTTGTTCCCCGTAACGATTTACTTTTAGTATGGACTTTTATCCAAATACTATGATCTTTTAATTTTTATATATGATATACAAGTAAGAAATTTTATTGATACGAAAGTATAAATAGGCCTAGTTTAAGTACATGTGCAAAATTATGGTATGAGACAGGTGAGGTTTCTATGATCTAAATGTTCGAACTCCGTTCTTTTCTTTCATTGCTTATTTTATTTTTGTTGCTGGTTTTTCCTATTTTATACTGAAGTAGATAATATTGATTTTCTTTGGGGAGACGAGAAGGACTGTTTATTATTGATTTTTAATGTATTTTAATCTCAGTCTCCACTACGGTAGGTTTTGAAGCTATAAAAGAAGTCATGTTTCCTTTCAAGAGTCAAGACTCGGTTCCAAAAACAAGAACTTCAAAAGGGCCTTTTTTTTTTTTTTTGGTGACTCTTCGAGTTGGTAGCTTGCCAATTACATTTCGTGTAACGCCTCGATCCCGGATGGGTCGAAGAATTACTTCTTAACACTTAAAATCATATCTCACTGTACAAATATAAACTCAAATTTCCTCATTTACTCAATAGACCTCATTGCTTTAAACCATCTACTCTAAAATAAATAACAAAGAATACGACGAAGTCTCAAAATAAATGCCAACTTCCCAAAGCACTAAGTCAACCGGGCAAAAACGAAACTATTCAATAAAAACTCTCCAATAACAAGTACCCTCTTCGTGTTAAACAGACTATACTCACAAAGTCTTACCCATACTTCCTATTTTTGAACCTCTGCTATAGTATCCAAAATATCTGAAAAATGTTGTGGAGGTAAGGGGTGAGCTATCAACAACTCAGTAAGTAGATGACATGCTAGCGTGCAAATATGAGCATTTATAGAGTACAGTATGCAGAACAAAATATTTTCCAGAGTTATCATGCTAAACAAAACATGTTTTCAAATGTAACAGAGCAATGGTTTTAAGACATAAAACCCAGAGTACTTTGGCATAACATAACCTGAACATCATCACATCAAAACAAAGCATCTCACAGAGCAGAGACCATATTTTACCCCCGTGGTAGAGTTATGCTAATCCCGGTGGCCAAACCAGACGGAGACAGAGGTGAAATCTTTCATTTTTTCTTCTCGGAGTCCCGAGTGTGCATACAGGAAAGAGCACAATAAAACCACTTTGTTTCGAAAGTGGGTGCACTCAAAGACAGAGAAGTTGGTACCAACCCAAACAGAGCAGAGCAGAGCATAACAGAGCAGAGCAAAGACAGAGTCAGATACAAAATCAGTACACCATGCCAAAGGTTTTCTGATGCCATATCAAAACAAAACAGAGTACCAAAACATAATCAGATCATTCTCACATATTGAAAACAAAAGTCGAAGCATCTTTCTAAATCAATGCACAATTTTTCAGATTCTCAATATCGCTCTTTTTCAGATTTCAGCGACAGAATGACAAAATTTAGCTCATGTCTACACAATGCATGTCAGAAAATATTTTTCCTTTTTCGTACAGATTTCATGAGTAATGCAGATAAGCGACCGAGGTTGGTTTTTTCTAAGTTCTCATTTCATCACAAAATATGCAAAGTTTTCAGAAAGTCAACCTCAGTTTCAAAAATTCATATAAAGCCTAGCATAGAAACCCAGTTTACCTGGACTTTTTAGCTCTCCAGAAATTCTTCACAATAGTACTAAACGAAAATCAATCGTCACCTATAAAAATAATCACATAATTCTCGTAAATTTCCAATCGAACACGTATTTCGATATTTAAACTTGAAAAGCTATAATTAACCTATTTTAATTCCTCAATACCTAAAATTCTCATAACCCTAAAATACCATCATTCCCAAATCCATCAATGCATTTAATTTCTCCGACTAAGATATTAAAATCTAACTTATTTACTAGTGAAAATCAAACTATAAAAATTTAATACTAGTTAATATAATTATACCAAAAATCTATTACAATAAACAATGGAATTTCATTTAATAAAAATAAACTAGATTAGAATTATAGTGTTCAAAATAACATTATACGGTTACAGTTCACTTCTAAAGTTAAATTATAAAAATTAATGCTTAACAACATAATTTAAATCCCTTCAATAAATGCTGTAAAAGAAAATAAAGTTTCTAGACTACTTTAAAATAAAAATGAGCCCACTTAAAATATAAAAACCACTGTGCAAACAAAATAGCCTAAACCCAATTGAAAAATAAGGGCATTTTAGTCAAGAGGAAAACTTAGCATGTGAAAAATTGACACTAAACAATTCTTCTAGATGCAACAGCCGGTGTGGAACTGGCTGACGTGGCAGTGCCACGTCAGTTGACAATAAACATATTTAAAAAAAAAAAGAAAAAAAACTGAGTGAAATACCCAAGAGAAATGGAGGTAAAGTAAAAAGAAAAAATTGGCTCTTCTGAACCTCTGATTCTTTTTCTCTCAGCCAAGAACTGTCTGTGGTTGCTACCGTGGACCAAACCAGTTGTGCTGTCGCCGTTCGTCACAAATTCCAGAGCTAAGCCACCATCGACGTGGGTTAGACTTTCCAGATCTGAGTAGTCGCATACAGGTTCTTCCAGTATTTCTAGAACTTCTTTTGGACTTGATTTTCTGTTGTTCTTCACACATTCTCTTCTTTGGAAGTTGTTCTTATTCTTATTCTAGTTGCAAAACGAGTTCGAAATGCGATGTATTTTTGGCAAATATAGAGCTGGAAAGCACTATTTTTGTCTACAAAAAGTCTAGTTACAACCCATTTTAATCATATACGAAGAAAAAATAACCCACTTTCAGTCATCTAATTAATTATATATATATAGTGTTGAATATAAGAGAACACAACAGTCGGCTTTGTTGCTGCTGCTGATATTATGGTTCTCAAAGATCTGGGAGGCAGTAGTAGTAGTAGTCATGAATGGAAATAGGTAGCTCAATTGTAAACGAAAAGATGGTATTCATGCATTTTAGGCTGAAGTTAAAACACACTCTGTTCTTGCTCACTCAATCAATCAAGATGCCATCCCTTCTGCCCATATGAAAGCCCCTAATGTCTATACATACTATTTAGAGAAAATTACATCATTTCATAAACAAAGTACCCAGCATGCATAGCAAAAGGGTTTGGGTAATTAATTACCCCCCATCACAGTGTGTGGTTCTGAATCAACTTAGCCAATCATGTTGTCTCCAAAAACAGCCTATTAATGAGTCTAATTGCTCTAAATATCATATTTCATCCCTTTTTACCTAACCCAGTCATATCTCAATGGAGAAACACAGAGTAAGTATTGTATTGTCATTTTGGGTACATAACAAAATAGTCACTCTCACATCCAAAATAATAGAGAACCTTGTAGACAAGGTATAATTATCAATCAAAGCGTGCCCCCACCCTCATAGGTCTACTTTTATATATGGCTTCCTGATTTTTATTATTGGTGAAATAATTGAGTGAAAAAAAATAATATATGATAAATATGAAATATGTTCTTTTATAATGGAGTATATGGCTTATCTTTTTTATAACATGTATATATAATTAGCAAATTAATTAGAAGCAAGTGAGTTCGTTGGATCCATCATTTTGTTACAAAAGGCCTGATCAATTAAATATTAACCATTTATATTAAATAAGATCTATTGTACCAGTTCATAGATTTTAATGTGGTATGAGTTATACAATATTGCTATTGACAAGATGTATTTGTCTCCCTCTTAGCATTGAAAAAGAAAAGAACATCCATCTACCCTAAGACCATCTAGCTCAAATCCCTCATCTGCGGTATGTTATTTTATTCAATATATCAATAACATTAGATTCGAGATTAGTTGATATTTATTTTCTCAACACATAAATAATTTATCCAATAACATTTCAGGACATACCATCAACTTCTCCAAACATCCCAATGCACGGTTACTATGGACCATTGCATTCGTGGTCATTGGGTTTTCTGCCATTTCCCGCTGTCAACCAATATCCATGCAACCCACAGGTGGTGATGTGATATTTTCCGTTTAATTTTAATAAGTTGGTTTTTTTTAAAGAGTTTAATTGCATTTTTTTTCTTTTTGCAAGAATGCTAGTTACCTATTTCAACATGGCATGGAAGGCCAGTTGCCTCTCAGCAATACCTCCATTATAAGTAGATTTCTTGGTACGGAGGATAAAAGACCCGGTGTTGGGGAAACTGAATTGCCAGCCACATCTTCTAGAGTTGAAGATATTAATTCTGATAGACCAGATGCACAGGAAGCCGAGTCTGGCGGTGCCGGAACATTTGAGAAAGTGCAAGTGGATGGTGATGATGAGCCAAAGTCGGGGATGGATTTCAATTTCCTAGAAGATTTAATGAGTTATTATAAGGAATATGCTAAGAAATGCAGGTTTGGGGTGATGACAAAAATGAGTGAAAGGGGAGAGGATGAGACTGTTAGATATGTCACCCTTGCCTGTGCCCGTGGTGGGAAGGCCCGAAATAGGGTTTTTAATGTCGCTAACCCACGTCTGACAGGAAAGACGGAATGGAAAGCAAAAATTAATGCCTTAAAAGCTACTGATAGAAAGTTTCGGCTGACTACAATTCACAATATCCACAACCACGGTCTTAGTCTAAAGAAATCTCACTTCTTTTGATGTAATAGAGAAGTGAGTGAATCAGTTAAAAGAGTCCTGGATACTAATGATTTGGCTGGCATACGAATAAATAAGAGTTTCGGCTCTCTTGTTGTTGGTGCGAGGGGTTTTGAGAACCTCCCATTTTTGAAAAATGATTGCTGTAACTATATCGACAAGGCACGACATCTATGATTGGGCGCAGGTGGTGTTGGAGTGCTTCAAGACTACTTTTTGCAGATGCAGTACAAAAATTCGGGATTCTTTGCACTAATGGACTTGGATGATGACGGGAGGTTGAAAAATGTATTCTGGACAAACCCCTATAGTAGAGCTGCCTACCAATATTTTGAGGATGTGGTAACCTTTGACACCACATATTTGACGAACCGATATGGGATGCCCTTTGCGCCATTTGTTAGTATAAACCACTATGAGCAGTCAATTTTGTTGAGCTGGCTTGATTTCCTCTGAGGATACCGAGACTTTAGTATGGTTATTCCAAACGTGGTTACAGTGTATGGATGGTATAGCGCCGAAGGCTATTATCACCGACTAAGATAGAGCCATGAAAAATACAATTGCAATTATTTTCCTAGAAAGCCGACATAGATTTTGCCTGTGGCATATTCTGAAGAAAGTCCCTGAAAAGCTTGGCTGCTATAGTTCCTACAAAAGTGGAATAAAAACTGCACTAATGAAATGTGTGTATGACACCCAAACACCGGAAGTGTTTGAAAAATGTTGGGATCAGTTGATCAGCACTTACAACTTGCATGAGAATGTTTGGTTGCAGAGTTTCTACACTGAGCGTGCGCACTGGGTACCGTGTGGCACCCCCAACTTCCATGTCCGGACACACACGGAAATCAAGACACCCGAAATTATGACAACACGGTCACGCACCCCATCGACATGTGTTGAGTGTGTGCAATGCAACACTTGTACAATAAACAAATGCAGCGGAAAGGTTAAGTCAAATAACTAAGTACTAGAGTTTAATACAATACCAGAGTACTGAAAATCCACATGTCAATATAATACGATTTTTGTTTGCAAAACAACATCAAATCAAATAAAATACAATAAGCATAAGCAGCAATAATCTTCAACACAAAATATAGCCAATGTCCCTACTCTTTAGGCGGAGCCGCATCCTTGGGCTCAGCTTCATCAAAACCTGCATCAAAATCTACAGTACCAAAAAGATGGTACCGCAGGTAAGTAAAATCCAAAAAGCTCCAAGAAAATAAATATATTAAAACAACTAATGTCAAAACATGAGAAAATAACATTTCTCGAAAAATACAATTTTTTCACTCACGTCAAAAACACCATTTGGCACAAAATTAAAACCAGGAATAATTACATTAATTCCAATTTTAACTGTATGCACCATGGCCTCCCCTAGGGACCATCCATATACTCTGGCTTCCCATCTTCACCCCACGGGTAACGACCGTGCAAGTGATACATGAGTGATGCCCAGTTTTGCGCCCATCGTGTACATAGCCAGGCATCCTCTGACCCCCGCCAGCCCGAGGAGTCATGGAGTCGGATCGAGAGCGCTACCATCCTGTCCAAGTCCCGGGCAAAAGCCTTAGGAGACGACACTCAGTATATTCCACTCCCGAGTGTCCAGAGTTGCTCCACAGAGATAATATCCCATCTCGGCTTGGGGGTGATACACACGCACCCGTAAAACCTTAAACACAGTTTCCTCAAAACACACACACACCCATGGATGCGTGTACAATGCCATAAAAGCAACAAACAACCAACAACCAACAGTTATCAGTACAACCAGATAACCAAAACACAGTTTATAAAACATGTTAGTGCAAAAATATATTAAAGTCTTAAAAGTCTTTTGGATAAATACTTACAGCACTTGGAAATAATTTTAGGAGGATCACGGAGGAACTGGAAGCAGCAAATCAGCAACTCCACAGTGTAAAAACACTGTGGCCGAATACACTGTCAACCCAAATCTACACGGGGTCAAACAAAGACTTGAAATTGATAGGATAGGGCCTAATGAGGTCGGTGAAGCTAATGGTATTGAAGGTTGGCCATGGGTGGCGACCGAAACGGCGGTTTAAGGCCACAAAGGTGAAATCGGAGAGGGTGTTCGAAGGGGCGGCTCCGGCGACGGATCGGGGCCGTAAATGGGTCGGTTAGGACGGCAAGGTGCCGGTGATCAAGTGGTAAAGAAATGGTGGCCAATGGTGGCCGCACGGCGGCGGAACGGCGAGGAGAAGCTCGCGGCTTCGCACGGCTACTGGCGGCGTTAGGTGGCCTGAAAATTTATGGGTGAGGTCGTCGGTGGCTGAGGAACCGAACGGCACCAGCGATGTCGACCACGGCGGCCGGCAACGGTGACGGTAAGCTAAAGACTGATGGGACGTGAGAGAGGAGAGAGAGAGTACGTGCCAGCTTGCTGGGCATCCGAATGGGGGAAAGAAGAAAAAGAAGAAAAAGAAAAGAAAAGGAAGAGAAAAAAAAAAAGAGGAAAAAAAAAGATGGAGAAAAGAAATGAGGTCCAATCCTCACCACTTTCAAGTCACAATTGATCCTAAAAAAAAAACTATTTTTAAAACAGTAAATTCAATAAATCAAAATAAACTCAAAGCTAATTAAAATAAAATATTAAACTCTAGTCATAAACATACTTTAAAATAAAAAAGTAATTTAATTGTAGAACACTAATTAAAATCATAAAAGCACATTAAACTAATCTCGCGTAAACACGTTTAAATTAAATTAAACGGCTCAAAAATAAATATTAAATTAAAAAGCCCTTTAATAAAAAGCACGTAAAAACTGGGGTGTTACATACTGGTCTTCTTGAAAGAGGTTTTTTGGGCTGGAATGAGTACAACGCAGAGAAGCGAGTCCATGAATGCCTTTTTTGATGGTTATGTTCATGCTAAGACAAACTTGAAAGAGTTTGTCGATCAGTATGATAATGCCTTGTAAAAAAAAATCGAGAACGAAAATTGCGCAGACTTCCACTCATTTAATGTCACAATTCCTTGCATCTCTAGATCTCCAATTGAAAAGAGATCAAGATTTTTACACGAATGCTAAATTCAGGAAAGTTCACCACCAACTTACCGACATTATTGACTTGGACCCAATTTTACTTAAGGCGGATGGTACACTAAAAACCTATTTGGTAGAGGATGAAGTACGTGTCGAAGATTTCACTAAGCTGCTTACACATTCAGTGGATTTTAGTAAGGGAGATGCAGTCTCCAAATGTTCTTGTGGTTTATTTGAAATGAAAGGGATAGTGTGCTGACACATCTTTGCCGTTTTCAAATGTAACGGAATTAAGACAATGCCAGATAGGTACATTTTGGATCGATGGAGGAAGGATATCAAAAGAAGATATACGTTAATCCATAGCAGCTCGTAGGGGATCGGTGGGAAGATGCTAATAGATATTCAATTCTGTTGAATATCTGTTATAAAATGATTACTTGTGCAGCGGCTTCGAAAAAGCATACTGAGGATGCAACGACTAAGTTGCATGCAATGATTAACCTTTATAATGCAGACCAAGAACCCCCATCGATGACACAAAATTATTTAAATGTTGGTGGCACGACAAAGGACACCACTACAATTGGTAGTTCAACCCAAGTACTCGGTTCACATGTTGTGCGAGGGAAAGACAAACCCCCATCTCTAAGGAGAGCATCTAGGATGGAGAAAGACCTACGGAAAGTTAAGGAGAAGATGAACAAAGCACAGGGAAAGGGAAAACTCCAACAGGTGCAGTTATTGTAATATAACCTTCTTTATAATCTGTTTTTAAATGGTATCTAACAAATTGGTTACTATCTTGTTAGCAAGATGGAGAAGATACACTAGTCGTGGACACTTGCAAGAGGCTATCTGACCCTTCAGATTTGGACATCTCCAATGTTGAACACGTGCAAGTAATATTATAAGTATATATTTATATTTGAGTTATGGATTATTGTTGTATTTGTTACAAGTATTTTATCATTAGGCTATTACAGAAAGCATACCAGCTGCTGACATTAGTGGAACCCAGCCTCGGAAACTGTATTTCAAAGTCAAGAAAGCTTAAGTGGATCCAAACAATCACAGTTTGGATATGACCATTGTTGACGTCACATTAATATATGAATTAACGTTTTTTACAGATGCAATTAGGGTTGGATAGATCACTACCACGTCTATGAACTGATTATCGCAGGTATGTTCTTATAATATTATTCTTCATCTTTTTCTTGGTTTTCAGTTTTATTGAGGTCCAAAAAGAACTCTTAAGATCATGTTTGAGAGAGAGGTTTTAGTTTAATGCAAGAGTACTTATATTCTGAAATATTCAAAACCTTGAAAATAAATTTAATTTATAAAAAATATTCAATTATAGAAACTAATGCTAAGAATTAGTATTGTAGGTCAAGGAATCAGTTTCAGAAGGGTCCAGTAACAGCCATTTTAGAAGGACTTTCTAGAAGATGTTATTAATGAAGCTCATATATTGAAGGACAAGACAATGAAAAGTGGTTCCTGAGACATAAGCTGATTGAGCTCTGAGTCTGCATGGTCTTGGTCTTGGTCTTGGTTTCTTGGCTATGTATATGCCTTGTATTCTGATGTATCAAAACAGTTTTGGAATTATGGCTATGTATATGACCTGTGTTCTGGTGTATATAGAATTATGTTAGTCTTTGATGCAAATTGGAATGCTTATGAGACTTTTTTGTGTAATTGAATAAGTCTTTTTTTAGCAGGTAGGAGTTTTTTCCTGAGATTTTTTTGGGCTCGATCTGAGCTTGATATTAGCTCAAGCGAAACATAGTGTTCGCTCGAGTGAATATCGAGCCATTATCGAGCGAAACACACTGACTTGGTGTCTCCATGTTTAGCTCCTTTAGAGGACATGGAGAACACTTACACTCGAGTTTTGCTTGATAATGGCTCTAGCGAAACAGAGTGTTAGCTTGAGCGACTCTCGAGCGAAACTCTCTGACTTGGTTTTGCCAAGTCTAGTTCCTTTAGAGGACAAGGAGAACACACACACTCGAGTTTCACTCGATAATGGCTCGAGCAACTTTCGAGCGAAAATCGAGCGTAACTCTCTGACTTGGTTTCTTCATGTCCCTGAAGGAGCTGGACATGGAGAAACCAAGTCAGAGAGTTTCGCTCGAAAATAGCTCAATCCTCGCTTGAGCTAACACTCAGTTTCCCTTAAGCCATTATCGAGCGAAACTCGAGCGTAAGTATTCTCCATGTCCTCTGAAGGAGCTGAACTTGGCGAAACCAAGTCAGAGAGTTTAGCTCAAGAGTCGCTCGAGCTAACACTCAGTTTCGCTCGAGCCATTATCGAGCGAAACTCGAGCGTAAGTGTTCTCCATGTCCTCTGAAGGAGCTGGACTTGGCGAAACCAAGTCAAAGAGTTTCGCTCGAGAGTCGCTCGAGCTAACACTCTGTTTCGCTCGAGCCATTATCAAGCGAAACTCGAGCGTAAGTGTTCTCCATGTCCTCTGAAGGAGCTGGACTTGGCGAAACCAAGTCAGAGAGTTTCACTCAGGAGTTGCTCGAGCGAAACAGAGTGTTAGTTATTCCCTTGATTAGAGATTGAGCTTTAAGTGGTTGGCTCGAAGTTAGCTCAAGCGAACCTTCAAGCGAAACTCTCCGACTTGGTTTGTCCATGTTCAGCTCGATCTGAACACATGGAGAACATTCATGTGTTTAAGTGATTCCCGAATATGTGTTGTTTCTTTTCATTTATATTATGTGTTTTTCTTGCTACTATCATAGTTACTTTACAATTACCTTTATTATTAGATTTAGTGCATATGATATTGCTACTATCATATGCAATATTTTCCACTAACTTTGACTACTTGAAGAAGTACAATAATTTGGAGCAAAATTAGCTCACTCAGAGGACATGATAAAAAAGTTGTTGCATAATACTATTGCAGTGATTAACCAAAATAGACATGAGAAGGACATGACAAAATCAAGATGACCATCTGAGCAGCAAAAAACATGGCATAATTTTTCATGATCTGAACAAAATATTTCTTGATACAACTAATGAAGTAAATTGATTTGCCCCAGGAAATTCCATATTTTTCCTTTACAACATATCCAACTCTAAAGCCCGTCCTTGTGGTGAGTGTTTTTATAAAATATTTTAGAAAAGGACAACGGGAATTACCTTTCGATTTAAAACCTTTTACTGTCCTTCCCAGGGTGCAAGACTCTACGTTATAAAATAAAATGTACTTTTATAATAAAAGAGGTTTGCAGCAGAAAACATAAATCTTAAAATAAAAAGGTCTTTCATACATTTAAAACCCTCATGCCTAGACCATCGTGCTCTTCCCCTTTGGCCGTGTCCCTCCTGAAGCATACTGCTCATTTAACTTCCTGTGGGGGGAGGAGCACACATAAAAACTAAAATGAGTTGAATACTCAGTAAGCATTACTTCATATAGTAAAAATATAGCAACGTAGGTTTTTAGTCATGCATTCATCATTCTATACATACTATACGTATATGCATACATGCTTTCATTTGCAAACATCAGTGGACGGGGGTTTTCATCTTTAAACATGCTTTTCTTTTCATAAAACGTTTACGCCTTCACTGCCTTCAGTTCTTGAAGAATGCCATGCATTCATACATTGCTTTCATTCACTTTCATAGGCCAGTGCACATTGTTACGCCTCGCGTGCTGGGGTTAGCGGTCTTTTGGACCAATGGATTCGCCCATGGCCATGGGTTGGAATCCCATTCCGTTAGGGTGCAGCACTGGGTGCACTACCAGATACTACTGCTCGGCATTGCAATCTATCAATTCATTCATTGGGTACCTCATTCATTCATTCATGTGGCCGTTACGTAACTTCATACATTCATTTATATCACATGCCATTCTTTCATTCATTCATTCATTCATGTCAACTCTAAAGAGCTGAGGCTTTCGTTCATTTCATTGCATGGGCATGAGCTTTCATCTTTTCATTTCATTTCATGATTTCATGGGAAAAATATTGTTTCATGAGAAATATCATTTCGTGGGAAAACATCGTTTGGGGCGAGAGCCCAAAATCATCTTTTCGTGCCATGCATTTTCTTTGAAAATACATACAATAGATACTGTGTATAGTCATCCAATTCACATGCATACAATTAATACTTTGGTTGCATGAACAGGGGCTACCAAGGAGGGGCCGTACATACTTATACTTTAAAAATGTTATGCTTTTGTGCTCTTTCGTAAAACGTTTGCCTTTTCATGGAAAAGCATTTCTTTTCTTCTTTCCATGAGAAAGCGTTTCGTTTTCTTTTACATATCCTTTAGAAAGCTCTAGAAGAGTATGAACGTAACTCTTACCTGGACTCCATGCTGCTTTCATACCATGCACTCCATTCATGCGCTTGTCAAATGGCAATCTACATGCATAGACATAACCTTAACGTTATTCTCTATCTAGTACATAAGCAACTGAACTAGAAATAGAGCTATGCTTTACTTAGAACACTCTCCTTCTATCTCGTGCTCTTACTTTCCCGTACTATGATAAAACCTTCGGGGACCCATTTACAATTACTACTTCTTTCAACCTTACGTTCTACTTCGAGTGCTTACTCTCTAGGGTGAATCCATGATTCACCTTAGGATTAAGACACTAAGACCTCTATCTCATTCTTCTCATTAACTACGTTCCGATGCATGACTTAGACTAACTAAGTCACACATCCCATTCTTAGACAATACACTCGTCATTACCCTCATGTATCTTAGCTCACTCTAATTCTCATGACCATCTATACGCGTCACACGGCTCCAAGCCACTCTGAGGCTTAAGCGCCGTGTAATCATACTTAAGACAGATTACCTATTACATATGGTGAATTTGTCCAACACGTGTGTCTAGCCAAAACACACACGTATCTTACCCCTTTATCACCTAAGACCAATATATCGTACATTGGTCACAGGCTCGTATGGCAAGTGCCATACTCTGTTACCAACATTCTCTTACCCTGCTAGCACGACTCTTCATGCTAGTCGTACCTCATCGCAGTTTATCCCAACACTTAATACGATAAGACTCCATTCATAACTACACCTTACATCACGCCATATAGCTCAAAACTGTTTCTAAGCTACACCGTGACCTCGTCACGTCACCTCACATACATCCTAGGTCATCACAGCACTAGGGGTGGGCAGCGGGTACCCGCCCTCGCTGCCCGGCCCGGATTCCACCCCGCCCCTGCATGGGTGGGCGGGCGGGCTACCCCGCACCGCCCATGTGGAGGTGGGGGCGGGGGCCCTGGCCACGCATGGAGCACCCCATGTGGGGGCGAGGGGCAGATTGACCCCAGCGGGGCCCCGCCCCGCCCCCCGCTCCGCACTCCCTCCCTTTTTAGTATAAAAAATTATAATTTTTACTATTTATATAAATAATTTATATAAATATATTGTATATAGATATATACAATTTGTAAAAAACTTGAATTCAACTTCAAGTTAATAGATTGCCTTGGCTTCCTAGGCCAACCATTATATAGGAGGCCAAGGCAATACAATAGTGATAGTTAACTAATGTGGGACTTAACACTAAGTCTCACATGGCAATACACTAAGTTTCACATTGCTTAACTATCACTATTGTATTGCCTTGGCTTCCTATATAATGGTTGCCTAGGAGGCCAAGGCAATCCAAAATATAACTCTAATGAGTTTATATTTTTTTAAAATTTATAAATTTTAATTTATACTTTAAATTATATTATAATTTGGGTCTAAAAAATATTTTTAGACTAAAAAAATTTTTAGACAATGGGTTGAGCGGGGTGCGGGGCGGGGTGCGGTTTCAATTGCACCCCTCTGTAGCGGGGTGGGGGGCCCCGCCCCCGCCTCCCGGGGGCGGGGGATGGGGTATAAAACCCCTCCACCCACATGGTACGGGGCGGGGGGCGGGGAGGGGGTGCCCCTGCCTCGCACCATGCGGGTAGCACCCCTACACAGCACAACTCCATGATTGACCACGTCACTTCATGACGTTGCCCAGTCATGCTTCCGCTGCACTACTCTGATACTTTCTAGCCACTTCGCACTTACTCCCAGCCATAGGCCGACTACGCGGCGACACCCGTCGCCTTGGACTACAGCCATACTTCACAACACAGCCTACAACACCACACAACACACTTTCCAACTATGACCAACACTTCACGTCACAGTCCACACCACCATACTACACAGCACACTCCACAATACTAATAGCACACTCCACAACCTAACCAACCAACTAGCATCTAACATAAATAGCGAGAGATAGAGAGTTATACCGTCGATGAGATAACCCGTGCGTCGCTCGCTAGCCGTCACAACGATAACATCATAAGGAACATACGGGGTGGCTACACCGCGTACAATGACTATTTAGGCATTTGGATAGCTAGGTGTGGTCTTGGAAAGGCTTAAGGTGGCCTTGTGATGGTGGCAAGGGGCATAACACGGCGGATCTAGCCGTGTACAGTGACAGTCAGCCATGCGCAGTGGCTATCCATCACGTGCAGTGACTGCCCACCACATAAAGTGGTGGTTTAGGCTTGGACTAGGCTAAGGGAGACTGCTGGTGGAGCCATGGTGGCAGCACGACGGTCCACAGTGGTGGACAAAGGGGCCAAGGGTGTGAAAGGGAGAAGTGCCGTGGGAGAGTGTGAGAGAGTGTGCGTGCATGGGTGACAGATTGGGGCCAAGGGTGGTTGGGATGGCTTGGTGGTGGACTGAGGGTGCTGGAGAGGGTGGTCACCCACCGTGGGTGGCAGAGTACGATGCTAGAGGTGGCTTAACCCGTGCTTGAGAGAGGGAGACACCGGGAGGTGGAGGAGGGGGCATCTGGCCGTGGGTTCAAGGGAGGAGGAAGGGGGAGACTCAGGGATGCTCGTGGTGGTGTCCGATGGCCAAGGTGGCTGAGCACGGCGGCGCTAGGAGGCTGCACAGTTAACTCGTGCATGGGTAAGCTTGTGCTCGTGCATGGGAGCGGCTAGCGTGGAGATGGGGGCTGAGCTTGTTGAAGGAGCGTTGCCGATGGCAGAGGAGGCTGCCATGGAGGTGGTGGCACCGGAGGACGCCGCATGGTAGCGCAGTAGCCACTAAGCTCGTTCGGGCCGTGCACTGCCGAGAGAGATAAGGGAGCAAGGTCGATGCAGGGAGGCTCGCCGGAGGGAGGGGATGCCGGCGGTGGTGGAGGTGAGACTCACTAGCGCACGGCGGAGCCAGGCTGGGCAGTGGAGCGTTCAGACGAGAGGGGAGCTACATACTTCGTATGCTGAGGGAGAGGCTGGAGAAAGAGAGGGCTGGGGAAAAGTGAGGGAGAAAGAGAGAGGGGTTGGGGTTTTATCCTAAACCCATCCTCTGGGGATCTATAAAATGATCTAACGATGACCCTTAAATACTGATTTGAAAACGCGTAAACGTATATTTAATTAAAAGCACCAAGAGGAATTAAGATAATATTATTTAAAATAATATTCCTTCATCATTTTATAAATGATGAAGTCTTAGTTAACATATTTAAAAGAATAAAACCATTAAATTAATTTAAATATTCCATCATTATTTAAATCACGTAATATTTTAAATAACTGGAATCATTTATATAAAATGATTCCCACAATTATAATATTTTTGGAGCTCTTCAAAGATATTATAATTGAGTTATTTAAAATATTACTTAGTTAAATAATGATGAGAATATTCCATTTAAAATACACATAACTTTAAAATACAAAGGCTTTAGAAATCACGTAGTATCTTTAAAAATATGCCATCGGGGTTTGGCACACATAATGGGGCTCTTAGACACTAGAGAGAAGCGGACAGGCTATCACATCAGACGTAATTGCTTACGTCAGAAGGAAGGAATGAGCAGGGTGTTACACCAACCCACTTGTATCCTATGATAGATAGATAAAAAAAGAAAAACAAAAATATCAATGATTCGCATTCGCATCTGGAGGAGGTTATGCAGCATGCCCAATGCTACTCACATTCCCACCATCATCATCAGAACTATCTGTTAGTAAAGCTTCCTCCATTTGGTTCAAGCGTCGTATGACCGTGTTTTGGAGCATATCAAATCAAGCAACCATGATCTCGGAACGATATGCCAGACTCTCACATCAAGTATCCATGCGCTCAAGATGAGTATGTAAGCCATCTACATGAGCATCCATGCCATCAATGCAAGTATCCAGATGATCCTCAATGCGATGTAGATGGCCTTCCAAATTATCGAGCCGAGTATCGATTTGCTCAAGACTAGCAACGATGTGATCAAGACGACTATCAATGTGACTATTGATGTGGTCAAGATGAGTCTGGATGCAGCTCAAACAATCAAACACCATTTGTATTCCCAGCTGATTCGTATCTGGTGCAAGGGTGGCTGGTCTTGAGGTAGATGGCTGAGAACCTGATGGCGTTGCACGGGACGGCTGTGAACTGGGTGCAGGATCCTCAACATCAAAAAGGAATAGGCAAATGTGTGCACGACTGAGCTGAATGGTTTGATGACCAATTGGAGCCTTCAGAGGGATTCTAGGCTCTGTCTTTGGAATAGGAACATTGTGAAACAGAGCAATGCGAGTGACAAGACTCGCAAAAGGCAATCCCATCCATATTTTGTTCTGCTTATGAGCCTCTAAGATGACCTTGCAAAGATGACTTCCCAGGTCGATGGGAACGTCATCGATTAGTGCATAAAGCAAGGTGGCTCTGTCATGGCCGACATCACTGTGGTGGTTGGTTGGGTAAAGGTTAGTAAAGACGACCTTACTAAGAAGGAGATAGTCAGGGGAGAACTTATTGGTAGGAATGGGTGTTCGAACATCGCAATTGTTCTCATATCTACACAAGCGGGCGTAGATAGCAGGGTTGCTAGGACTAGAGGTGCTGGAATACGAATATGGGGCCTTGGTAACACGAGGGGCGATAAGCAAATCAGCTAACATGGCCGAACTGCCTTGGATTTGGATGTTTCGGAGAGTGATGTCAAAGGAACCATCATGTGAGATGGCATGAATGTTGGAGTAAAACTCCCAGACCAAGTCCATAGACGGAGGAGGGAGATCAGTGGTTAATGATAACCATTGGCGAGACTAAAAGATATGTGGTAGTATAGTCTCTTGAAGCTCACCTAGATTGACCTCACGCTCAATAATGGTTGTGCACTTGGAAAACTTTTCAGTGTATAGTTGCTAAGCCCGAGCATTATGGAACATTGATTGGACGGGAGCAGAAGGAGTTGGTCGGCGTCGTACACGTCGCATGGTGTTTGTCTGTAGGCATAATAAAGCAAATTAGACATTGAGGTAATTAATAAAGCAAATTAGAAATTAATGTAAATTAATGTCAATTTGTTAGGACAATAAAAGGTAAGACGTAGCCTAAAATGACAAGTAGTAGACTACACTGAGAAGTTAATCTCTCAAAACTCACTCTAGGGAAGGACCAGACATGGTCCATAAGGTATGTACACAAATAAACAAATCCAATAATGACAACAAACACAATTACAGTTTATCAATTGTAGATGCATATATATGTATATTGGAGAATAACTTGTCTAGAAAATACAGAAGATGAGATAAAAATTTAAAAAAAAAAAAACTTATTAACATTATGAACCCCGGAACTAGAAATGTAATTCATTTAAGTATGTGGCTTGCAAGTATCAGCAGAAAATCTGGTTTTGTATGAACATAAACAAGTAATGGGAGAAGGTGGTGGCATCATCTACTGATACGTGGAGAGCATGCATAAGTTAGTCTAACCGTTACCGGTGGATCGCACAGTTGGTTAGGTCCTTTGAAGGTTCTAGAATGGATTGGTCTTTGATAGGAAACCAGCTGTACTGTCTAACCAATTGGAAATTGTATGGGACAAACAAGTAGTAGATGTATTACATCATATGTTTCCTTTATAATAATTTTTTTAAGGTTACCATGAAATTATGTTGCCCAATTGGTTAGATTATTAAGGGTTGAATTTGTCACTTATTATTGGGCCTCAGCTGAAACTATATAATGTTTTTGGTGTATGGGTGGGACAAAGGACAATGTTGTTGCCAAAGGATAACTATGAGCTACCTACTCAATCAAGTTAAAAAAGGAAGATCTAATCCAACCATGTCTTTTGCATTATTTTCTTACTATTTTCTCCTCATGCAGTGGGAGATTGCAATTCCAAGGGATGTTCAATTATCTATTCTTTCAAGATGATGATTGGAGTTGTCGGTAATTTGTTTTGAATATAATACATCACTTAATTATACTACTATGTCTCTTAATATTATGAAAACTATTTGGATTTAAGAAAGATTTTTGATTCATTAAATTAGATTCAAACCCAAATATTTTTAGCAAGCAATAATTGCTAACAAATAATTGCTAACACCCTCAAGAAATTTAGAACTTTAGAATTCCACATATCTTGATTATACATTTGAAAAGTAAAATAACGGATTGGAAATTACTAAGCCAACAATTGGCTAACAAAATATAACAAATGAATAAAATTTTAAAACAGCGTTCAAATCTACAGACTAAATTGACTAATCGCTATAATTAACTAATTCAACTTCGTCGTCTCTAAATATGAGATTCGGAAGTTCACCTTGCATTGAATGTTCAATGCCCCCATGTCATTATTACAGAGTTTTTGATATAATTTATATTGTTTAAAAATACAGAGGATGGTATCTAAGAAAATACTCCGAAAATATTAGTTAGATTGTAATTACAGTTCATTCAAATCATTACAAAAACTTAGTACTTCTAATAAGAAATTAATATAGAAGTTGACACTTTTAAGACACTTGTATCATATTCATTCACCCCCATCATATTTCTCCAACTAAACGATCGAGGTACGAAACAAAAAAGTGTGCTAAATCGAATAAAACTTTGAAAAAATAAATTGAGCCACCCTCCACCCTCTAAGACCAATCAACTACCTTATTAGTCGTCTATCACCCCATCCTAAATCATGAGAGGGTGATTCCTCTTTTGAAAAAGATAAACATTGCATACATTACTTGAGGACATGTCAGTCTCCAATCCGTCAAATTACTAATCCCTAATTTCTAACGATGTGCAAAATGGAAGAGGCATGGTGTAGATATTTGTTTAGATAGCTATGAGTAGTAGTGGAGTAATTGGATTAGGCATTTTGCTTGGTTCTACTACAATAGTAGTTTTGATGACTCTATCTGAATTGTAAGGTTTAGAATGAGATCAGGGAGATATATAAAATGGACTCTGAAACCAAATCAAGAAGCAAAATATTGGATAATACACTAATCACATCAAATCAAATCCCGAAAGTCTTCTCTTTATTTGCATCTAATGGCTACAATCATGGCTATAATTAAAATTGTGACAATTAGACTATAGATTTCTATCTAATATAACAGTCTATTCAATGTGATCAATACAATTAATTTTTCTTACATTAATATAAAGCCTAATACAGCTGCCTAAACTGGCAGTCTTGTCCATGCAATGTTTATTGACAAGTACAAGCAAGCTCAGGTTTCTTTTCTACATGAATATATATAGGAAGCGATCACAAATTAATACAAATGTTACATTAATCAGTCCCATCCTCCTCAGTAGATCACTTAACGACAACCATTCAATACTTCACAAATCTTGATTTGAAATAGGTACAAAGCTAGCATATCTAGATTCTGGCTAAAGTCTTCTCTTAACATGAAAATGGCTGTCCTGTTATTAAAGTAGCCATTTTTTTTCACCTTATTATTTGAGGAAATGTCATTCCCCAACCCATCAAATTACTAATCCCTAATTTCTAACAATGTGCAAAATGGAAGAGGGATGAGTGAAGAGGATAGACTTACCTGAGTGGAGAAACACGGGATGGGCAGCATCGAGCTTGGGAATAATGGACTACGCTCGAGCGGTTTTGTGGAACTTGGTCGCAATGCTTGAGGAAGACGAACGGTGGAACCTGGTTGCCATGCTTGAGGAAGACGAACGTCAATTTTGTGGGCGTGGAATTGAAGGGGTCAGAGGTCTGGAAGGGAAGGGGGTTTCGGAGAAGGAAAGGGAGGGAAGAAGAAAGCCAGAGAGCGAAATGCAAAAGAAGAAAAGAAGGGGGAGAACCTGGAAGGGAAGGTGGGTTTCGGAGAAGGAAAGGGAGGGAAGAAGAAAGGCCAGAGGGAAATGCAAATACGGAAGAAGAAAACAAGGGGGATAATGGTTTATTCAAAACGACGCCGTTACCATTTTGACACGTGGGCACTGATGCCGCGGCGGTGACACAACGTGGTTATATATAGAGTTTTTCGAAACCAAAACACTAGAGGAGAACAGTGGCTTACATGAGGAACCAACATGCGACCCGGGGCAACACTCCACAACTCACCGAGATCTAAGGAGCCGTGATGGGTCTCGTGATGACAGAGCACTGAGAGAGATAGAGGGAGAGTGTGATGAGAGGGAGAGAGAGATGCAACGTCCCTAGAGAAAGAGGGAGAGGGAGTTATGGACCATGCAACGGGGGCTGCAGCTCGACCATAGAATCTTGCTTCGTGATCTGCAGTGGCTCCACTAGCGGGTTCACGGCTAGGCTACGGCGCACGGACGGCAAGTGACTGGGCGGCTTGCATGGAGGCAACGTTCGAAGGAAAGCATGCTCCATTTTTGGCAAGTGGAAATAGAGGCCTCTTAGCATGCGATGGAGGCTTGGGTTTCACGGTGAAGGGTGGCGGCAATGTGGAGCTCTGGTCGTGAAGTGGTGGCTGGAACTGAGGGCACGTGGGAGGCTTGCATGGTGGGGTGTGTACGAGGCAGTGGCTGGGTGGTGCAAGTCTGTGGGGTGGTTAGTGGTCTGCAGGGGTGTCTTATGGTGACAACATGGTGGTTGTGGGGTTGAGAGGGTGAGCAGTGGCTCATTGGTCCATCTGTGAAAGCCACAGGTTGTCGTGATGGTGGCCGTGCAGGATGGTTGGTGATGCCGCAACAGTGAGTGATGGCCCCAGGCTACGGTGACTGCATGGAGGTTTGTAGTGAATGAGAGAGACTCTGAGAGAGAGAACCGAGTGATGGATGGAAACAAAATGAAAAAGAGAACTTAAAAACGGAAAGGAAGTTCAAACTGCCTAGACGTGGAGATAATGGAGATAAGGGTGGAGGAAATTTTCGGGAGTGCAAAAACTAAAATTGAAAAACCGTCGAAAGGATAAAATGCATGCGGAAAGATGAAGCTCACCTCAAATGACGTTGTGGCTCCGTGAAAAAAAAGGAAGAAAAAAAAAATTGGGGAAGTTTATCGGGACTGGGGAGGCAGGAGGGAAAAGAAATAAAAGGAACAAAATAAAATAAAATAAAATAATATAAAAAAATAATCCAAAGGTGCTGGGTGTTACATCTCGGACGCTGGGCCCTTAACCCTGCACCTCCTCAAACCAAATACTAAGCCAAAGTAATGAATCTATCATTTTTCATATCTACAGTCCATCTAGAGTAAGTAATAGTTCGAAGTTCACAAATAATATTATGGCTTCCAATGAGATAGAGAATTCTCTTTCTTAGTTAGCAATGACAGATGGATAAAAAAAATTACATCCAAAATTTAAAAAAAGTCTTCAGATTTTGAAGTTGAAGGCAAATGAGAAGTTAATGGATTTAGATTTTATGTTCTAAAATTCTCATCCAATTTACACGTGAGGATGCATGGTGTATTTTAAAACATAAATGAAATGATTACATCTACCTATTGTTCTAAACTGCATGTGTTTAGGGAATGATGGATCTGCTGGTAATCTTGTTTAGAGAGCAGACTTGGATTCTTCAAATATATACGAGAGCTCTTGCATGAGCTCTGTGGTGGATGAAATCTCACTAGAACAGTGGTAATTTTTGCCAGCTTCAACAAGTGATGGGAAAGGTACAAATGTTACTGAATATTTATTTACGTCCAACTTTTAAATGGAATTCTATGAGAACTTAAGTGCTGGCATGTGAAATGATAAATCATCTAATGCTGTTCATTGTACAACTCATGTAAGAGCTGAAAACAGGAATTAGTTTCAGATACTTGTTAATTACTTGCTTGAACATGTCAATATTTGGCAAGGTGGGAGATGAAAGAAATGTGGGATGTGGTTTTCCAAAGTTCAACATGGCCTTCATTCACCCGTCTAATCCTTGACAAAAGTGAAATGCCAATTCATTTTTTCTCCAATTTCTGATGTTGCAACAATCTCGTTCTTTGAAGTTATAGAAAAATCTTTGAAATATAAAATTAAGTAGAAACACCGATTACCACTTAGATTTATAAAACATAGACCATGATTCTTATCACCTTTGTTTTTCTCTTTTAATGTTAGAAATGCTAAAAATAATAGAGGAGAATGTTAAAAGTGGAGTCGAGATTGAGATAGAACTATGATGTGGAGTAAGACTTATTCTCATTCCATTCAGTTATCAATTACAAGGCTTTGCTACTGCTTTATATA